>JASDQU010337988.1:0-12547 GCA_032191745.1 Picea mariana
AAATCAGTTGATCTTTGGAGTTGGGATAAGAAGAAACTCCTCTTTAAGACTCTTGTTACACCTGTTATTCTTTATGGATGTGAAGTCTGGGCTGTAGTATGTCTCGCGAATCCTGGAGAAAGATAGAGCAAATACAAAAGAATTTTATAACCTATAATCTCAAAATTAAAGGAAATACGCCCTATCCCATCCTCCTCGTAGAAACAAACCTCTCCCCCATTGAGAGCATGGCTATGACTAGATACCTAATGTATACGAACAAGTTAAACAACATGGAAGACAAAAGGCTACCTAAAATTGCTTCAAAATCAAGTCATAACCATTATCGACTCAAGCGAGGATGGCATAAAGACACCCGGTCTTGGCTAAACTATTAGGGAATCATGGAAGAAACCATTTTGCAGAATAAAGATACTATTAAAAAAAACGTCAAATCAAAATTTAAGGAAAAAATGTGGCGTGATAAAGAGTTAGAGGAAAAAAGAAAATTAAGGTATTATAAAGATGTAATCAACCCTAATATAGAAGATCAAAATTATCTATCTGTTTTTCCAACTGTACAGAAAAAAATAAGCATTGCTAAGATAAGAACAAANTTTTCAAAATATTGATCACACTACCAACCTTCCTAACCTCTTAACTCAACAAAAGTATGGTGATCTTGGAAAGCTTCTCTTAATGCTTTTAGAGCACAGAAACAAAATTCTAAAGAATCACAAGTAATCACTTACCCTCTTAAAGTACGATAGACCAATTAGGTCTTAGTGGACGTTAATCATCATCATCATCAATATTGATAAATGAAATTGAAAAAATATTAAAATTTTAAATATATAAAATAAAAAAAATACATTAAGTTTCTTTTAACCCCTTTTAACCCATGTTAGTGTTTATCAAATTCAAAATTATATATTTATATATTAAAAAATTAAAATATATTTTAAATATAAAACATCAACACGATACTATTTAGAAAATATAAATATATAACTACCAAGTTAATCAATAAACAATAATAAAATAATAAAAGTGGGCAGCATCACAAAATAAAGCATGGAACTTCACGTTTCATCTTATCCGGTAAAAAATGGCGAAAGGAAGAAAAAAAGATTAAAACATTTCATAACTCATTAATAAAGTGGCGAGGGAGCCCCATAAAATGAAGCATGGAACACCATGCTTGATGAAATGAAGCATGGAAACCAACTATAATGAATATTGCGTACCAAATTTGCTCTCATTTAGGAAACCAACTATGCTCATCACACAACATAATTGGGTTCGTGGGATGTTCATCAAATTGTAAAGTATTATTTTTGAATCATGATACCATATGATGTTATAGTGCATCATTATTTGAACACTATAATGATTCAATTTGACTTGCATTCAAAGTTTACAAGTGGGTTCCTCTTAGTAGTTGCACCGAAAGTAGATTTTGTAAATCATGTTCTCTTATTAGTACCTGCCAAGGTACTAGAGTAATCGATGAGGTTTTGGTTTGCTATGTATTTTATAAAGTTTTTGAATTTTTTTATTTGTTTTTTTCTATTGTTTAATAAAATTTTAGATAGAACATAAATCCTTGGTGTGTCTTAATTTTTTTTTTTGTGTTTTAAAATGAATTTAAAAATATTTAATTATAATTGGTCAATATCTGAACAACGTTGACATTTTTGTTGGACTTTGAAAACTCCCAACGTCTCATTGCAATTAAGACGTTTACATGCGTTCAAAATCTCCACCTGGATAATCACTATAGTCAATGTATCTACGTGCACTCAAAGCTCCACTTGGATGATGCTCCATGTGCATGCACAATACTCCACTTGGATGCGCTTGGTCGAAAGGCAAGTAGTATACTTCATACCCACCATTATTATTTCAAAAGTTTATCGAACGATTCACATTGAACCGTTCATAATTGAGGTCATATTGACGTGCAATAAAACCCAAACCATCGGTACGCATCTTCAAAACTCCATTATGTACAATAAAAACCAGGCTATGGCATGCATGTTCAATATGTTAGAAACATAGGATCGTTGAGAAATAAAATAAAAACAAATTTGGAAATAAAACACAGAAGATACACAATATAATAGATACACAAATATACGTGGTTCACCCAATGTGGGCTATGTCCACCAGAGAAATTGCCAAGTCATTGCTTTTTATTATCCAACAAATGAAGGGATACAACCTACAACACACCCGTTGTAATTTCCTCTTCTTTCTCTCACAGTCTCCTCTCTCAGAATATAATATTCGCAAAGATACATAGCCGCAATACATTTCCCACATAAAAGAGGGTTTCCTTCTAGGGAAAAAAACCCTAACATAACTTCTATTGTCAGATCTGCGACCTTATAATGAATGGTCCATATTTACTATGGAATTACAATATATATTTACAAGGCAATTTTTCCTTTAGGGGCTTCGTCCTCGGACCCCCCAGCCCAGGTGATGACCCCTAGGGGGGGAAAGACCCCTCTGCAACCTCCCTGTGTGGAGGGGTGTACAATATTTCGGGGTGTACAGTCTTCATGGGGTATAAACACGGCTGAAAATAAAGACCTATGAAACATGAAGATAATCAGGCTCCACAACCAACAATGTCCCACTTGAAGACTGATCACAACAACTCCACTGTTGTTGTACCTAATGGACTATACTCCACCTTGGACCTAAAAAATTTCTCATCTTCACCTTCATGCTTGAAGACCAACTGAAACTGAGCAAGAACTCAGTTTCTCCTTGGTTTCTCTCTTTGTTAACATGTCTGCAGAATTCTGGCTAGTGTGTATCTTTTCCAACTTCAAATGTCCATCTTCCAAGATGGATTGTATGCAATGGTACCTAATTTGTATATGCTTAGTCTTCAAATCAAAAGTTGAGTTCTTTGCAAGATGAATGACACTCTCACTGTGATCACAATACAAACTTCTATTCTCTTGTTTCTTTCCCAATTCCTCTATAAACCTCTGTAACCAGATCATCTCTTTGCTAGCCTCTGTAGAAACAACATACCATGCCTCTGTTGTTGAAAGTGAAACAACTTTTTGCAGTTTTGAAATCCAACTTACTATTGTTCCACCTATAGTAAAAACATACCTTGTGGTGCTCCTCCTACTATCTTTATCACTTGCCATATATGAATCAACATATCCCTGTAGAACAGTGTCTGAACCTCCAAAACATAATGCATGAGTAGCAATACCTTTCAAATACCTGAGAATCCACTTTACTGCCTCCCAATGTTCTTTATCTAGATTGTTCATATATCTACTCACAACTCCCATTGCATGTGCAATATATGATCTTTTGCAAACCATCACATACATCAAGCTACCAACTGTTGATGAATAGGGGTTGGACATGTATTATATCTCCTCCTGTGTCTTAGGACACATTTCTTTGGTTAATTTGAAATAGTTGACCAAGGGTGTACTAACTAGTTTTTCATTTCACATTCTAAACCTTTCTAACACCTTCTTTACGTATTCACCCTGAAACAATGCCAAATTGCAAATTTTTCTATATCTTGTTATTCTCATACCAAGGATTTTCTTTGCAGCACCCAAATCCTTCATCGCAAATGAATTATCTAATTTTTTCTTGAGCACATTTATATCTTTCATATTAGACCCTACAACAAGCATGTCATCTACATGCAATAGCAAGATAATATAGCTTCCATTTTCTGGTTTTTTAAAATAAACACAATGATCAAAATGACATTTACTATAACCTTGTTCTGTCATAAACCTGTCAAAATTCAAATACCACTACCTTGGAGCTTGCTTTAGACCATACAAGCTCTTCTTCAACCTGCATACCAAATTTTCCTTCCCTTTGACCTCATACCCCTGTGGTTGCTGCATATAAATCTCTTCCTCCAAATCCCCATGGAGAAAAACAATTTTTACATCTAACTGTTGAAGATGTAAATATTCTACTGTCACAAGACTTAAAATAGTCCTAATTGAAGTCATTTTAATAATAGGAGAAAATATTTCATCAAAATATATAACTTTCTTTTGTGCAAACCCCTTTACAACAAGTCTAGCCTTGTATCGTTTTTTTCCTCCATCTTTTTCCTTCAACATGTAAACCCATTTATTCTCCAATGCTCTTTTGCCTGCATGCAACTAAACCAAGTCCCAAGTCTAGTTATTCACCAAGGAATCCATTTCCTCTTTCATGCCTTGCTCCCACTTATTTTTAGTGTCTACCTGCATTGCCTCTTCATAACATTCTGGTTCATCAGAATTAGTCAACAATAAATAATACAATGAATGAGAGTATCGTTTAGGGGGTCTACTTAACCTAGTAGATCTTCTAACAACACTTGCAGGAGTTTGAGGTACCTGTTGCTCTTGATGTTGTACATTTTGATTTTCTCGTACCTTTGAATTTCATTTTCAGTGATCTCATCAAACACTGTGTACTATGGTTTTTCTTTTTCCTGTTTCTTTCTCTGCAACTGATCTTTGTACATGACCTTCTCATTGAATATGACATCTCTACTCCTAATGATTTCGTAATTTTCATAATCTCATAAGTGATAACCAAAATCATTAACACCGTATCCAATAAAGGTACACTTCTTGGATTTTTCCTCAAGATTTGTTCTATTTTCTCTATCAGTATGGAAAAATGATTTACAACCGAAAGTATTAAAAAAAAACAGTGTACCTTTTTACCTGTCCATGTCTCCTATGGAATTCTACCATCCAAAGACTTTGAAGGTTCTTTGTTTATTAAGTAAACAACAATATCTACAACATCTTCCCAGAACTGTAAGGGAAAACCAACATGCAATCTTATATTCCTTGCACGCTCCATGATTGTCTTGTTCATCCTTTCCGACACACCATTTTCTTGTGGTGTTCCTAGAATCGTCTTCTCTCTACGAATCCCATCATATGAAAAGTAATCATCAAACTCCTTGTTGCAATATTCACCTCCATTGTTTGATCTGAGACACTTCAACATTTTTTCTATCTCATTCTCAACCAAAGCTTTCCATTTTTTAAAAGTATCAAAAACATCAAATTTTTGTCGAATGCAATAAACCCAAGTTTTTCTAGTTGCATCATCAATAAAAGTAACACAATAACGAGAGTCACGAAGATATGATACTTGAGCCGGTCCCCATACATCTGTATGCACAAGCTCTAACCTTTCACTCTTCTTTTCTTTTCCAACTCTTAGAAATCCGTCTCTCTTCTATTTTCCATAAACACAATGCTCATAGAAATCCAAATCAAATTGTTTAAGATCTAATAACAAATTTATTTTGTGAAGTATCTGCATCCCCTTCTCAGTGATGTGTCCAAGCCTATGATTCCACAGTGTTGTATCTACTCCTGTAGAAGCTAAAGAGATAGAAGAATCAATATTACTAGTACATTAATACAATGTACCTACCTTCTCTCCTTTTGCTATCACCAATGATCCTTTGGTGAGATTTCAAACCTTATCTATGGATATACAACCTTCACTTTCCAACTACCCTGTTGAAATTAGATTTTTCCTTAGATATGGAACATGTCTTACCTATTTTAACAACCATTGGTTTTCATTCCTTTGCTTTATTTTTACCTTTCCCATTCTAACAATTTTACATGGTGCATCATCACCCAAATGAACCTGTCCAAAATCACCTCGAACATAACCTACAAAATGTTTCCTATGGGGTGTGGCATGAAATGAAGCCCCTGAATCTACTACCCAAGACTCAGAAATATTGTGTACAGAAAGAATCAAAGCATCTTGTAACACATCACATGTTACATTTGCTTCTTGATTTTTCTCCTGCTGTCCATCTCTTTGTTTCTTTGGAGCTCTGCAGTCTTTCTTCAGATGTCCTTTCTTCCCACAATTCCAACACTCTATCTTTACCAATATAGATTTGGATCTTCCCTTCCTAGAATTCTTATGGTTCCCTGAGCCCTTTCCTCTATCCTTTTGTCTTCCCCTGTTCTACATGTTCAACGCATTACCTGATGTCTCACATATGATTTTACGTCGCATTTCCTTCCTAAGGATAACACCAACAACATCATCAAATTTTAAAGTGTTCGAACAAGAGATAGAGTTAATTACAACCATGACCAAGTCGTTCCATCTTTCTGGAAATGAGCACAAGATTAGAAGAGCCCTGACCTCATCATCAAAGTCCAATTTTACAAAACTTAGATGATTAGTAACCATATTAAATTCATTTAAATGATCTGCAATAGACCCACCTTCTGACATCTTCATATTAAATAATATCTATACTAGAAATAGCTTATTGGACGCCGAGGGTTTTTTTATACAGTTTAGCCAATGTGTCCATCATCTCCTTCATTGTCTTTTCTTTCAAAATATTGAAAGTCACCGATGCTACTAGGCTCAACTGTATCGTTCCTAGTGCCTTTCTGTCAAGAACCTCCCATTCTTCGTCCTTCATGGCCGTCAAATTCTTTGGTATTCTATCCAATGGTAGGAATAGATCCTTCTGATATAAATAATCTTCTATTTGCATCTTCCATAACTAGTAGTTTTGGTTGTTAAGTTTCTCAACCCTAAACTTTCCATTTTCCACCATTTCTCCCACTTGAAACGGGAACCATCTTTTCCTGCGAGTTATCTTTCGCTCTAATACCAGTTGTTAGAAAAACATGATCGCGAAGCAATAAAATAAAATAAAAAATCAGAAATAAAACACAAAAGATACATAATACAATAGAGACACATATATACGTGGCTCACCCAATGTGGGTTATGTCCACTAGAGAAATTGCTAGGTCCTTCCTTTTTATTATCCATCAAATGAAGGTATACAACCTACAACACACCCATTGTAACTTCCTCTTCTTTCTCTCACAGTCTCCTCTATCAGAATACAATATTCACAATGATACATATGAATCTACCTTCTCTCCATATGTACCAGTACATTAATACAATGTACCTACCTTCTCTCCTTTTACTATCACCAATGATCCTTTGGTGAGCTTTCACACCTTATCTATGGATATACAACCTTCACTTTCCAACTACCCTGTTGAAATTAGATTTTTCCTTAGATATGGAACATGTCTTACCTATTTCAACAACCATTGGTTCCCATTCCTTTACTTTATTTTTACCTTTCCCATTCTAACAATTTTACATGGTGCATCATCACCCAAATGAACCTGTCCAAAATCACCTTGAACATAACCTACAAAATGTTTCCTATGGGGTGTGGCATGAAATGAAGCCCCTGAATCTACTACCCAAGACTCAAAAATATTGTGTACAGAAAGAATCAAAGCATCTTGTAAAACATCACCTGTTACATTTGCTTCTTGATTTTTCTCCTGTTGTCCATCTCTTTGTTTCTTTGGAGCTCTGCAGTCTTTCTTCAGATGTCCTTTCTTAGAAATACCTTATTGGACGCCAAGGGTTTTTTTATACAGTTTAGCCAATGTGTCCATCAGCTCCTTTGTTGTCTTTTCTTTCGAAATATTGAAAGTCACTGACGTTGCTAGGCTCAACCGTATCGTTCCTAGTGACTTTTTGTCAAGAACCTCTCATTCTTCATCCTTCATGGTCGTCGACTTCTTTGCTATTCCACCCAATGGTAGGAATAGATCCTTCTGATATAAATAATCTTCTATTTGCATATTCCATAACTATTAGTTTTGGTTGTTAAATTTGTCGACCCTAAACTTTCCATCTTCCGCCATTGCTCCCACTTGAACCGGGAACCCTCTTTTCCTACGAATTACCTTTCTCTCTGATACCAGTTGTTAGAAAAACATGATCGCGGAGCAATAAAAATAAAATAAAATTGGAAATAAAACATAGAAGATACATAATACAATAGAGACACATATATATGCGGTTCACCCAATGTGGGTTACGTCCACTAGAGAAATTGCCAGGTCCTTCCTTTTTGTTATCCAACAAATGAAGGTATACAACCTACAACACACCCGTTGTAACTTCCTCTTCTTTTTCTCACAATATCCTCTATCATAATACAATATTCACAATGATACATAGCCACAATACATTTCCCTCATAATTGAGGGTTGCCTTTTAGGGAAAAGAACCCTGACATAACTTTTACCATCAGATTTGCGACCTTATAATGAACGGTCCATATTTACTATGAAATTACAATATACATTTGCAAGGTAAATTTGCCTTTAGGGGCTTCGCCTCCGAAATCCCATTGGGGAACGTTGTCTCCCGAATCCTTGCTGGGGGTTCGCTTTCCCCCAGACCCCCCAGCCGGGGGGATGAGCCCCCCGGAGCCCACAGGGGGGGAAGCCCCCCTTGCAACACCCCCGCATGGAGGGGTGTACAGTATTCTGGGGTGTAGAGTCTTCATGGGGTATAAACATGGCTGAAAACAAAGACCTATGAAACATGAAGATAATCAGGCTCCACAACCAACACAATACTTTAAAACACAACTAGCAACTGTAGGTGAGTCTCAGGTTCCAGATAATGTTCGCCGAATCTAAACTTACATGCACGATATTCTCCTTTGGCGTAGATCATGGTTTCGACCTCGGGATCAGAGAGAGTTCACTTTTGATATGGAGCCTTGATGTAGGCAGAGATTGTGGAGTTGGATTCGGTACATGATGAAGTTTCGGTGTTGCCTATGATACTACTACTACTTATTTCTCTCATTTTGGATAAATGGAACGTGATAACCATGTAACTTTAGTCGATAACAACTGTTGCAATTTATTTCAATTCCTCACTAATTTTTTAAAGTGGATTCCCTCCAAACTCCTGACTGTTGAACGCCTGAAAATATCAATTCTTCCATGAACATCAATAAGAAGGATCAGTCTTCAAATATAGTCTATCGAATTGACCACTCCTTGGGAAAAAAAATTCTTTGTAACTTCTGCCAGCTGAGTAAAAAGGAGAAGAATTAATTTTATTAATTTATTTCTTAATTGAGGAGAAGCAACACATAAACATTGGGTTCGTTGTTCATCAACCTCCTCCACAACCTGAAGGCAGACATGGATAAGTAAAGGACCACTCTTTTGCCCACTTCATCTAGTGTTATTTCTTTCCTACTTTTCTAGCTTGTGCATTCTCTTATTTAACACTCCACTATGCTTGGCCTTCTACAATGATCATTTTAATTTTGATTATAGAACTTGAATTTTGTACCTACAATGACCATTTTAATTTTGATTATAGAAATCAAATTTTGTACTGGCAAACAACTAGTAGAAGTAGTTCTTTTCTTTAAACTTACATATTTATGAAAAATTAGAAAGCTGCAAATCATCGAATTAAATTACCCGAGTCAAGTTGGTTGCCTCCAAGGCTTCTGAATTTGTCTTGACTGTGGGAAGGTATTATGTGATACATGTTGGAGCACAGTCTCTCTGAAATTAGTTGCCTGATATCACGTATCATTTCATATCATTTTATTTTCTTATAATAAAGATGAGATGGAAAATGTACTTATCATGCATAGTTCCTTTTTCCTTTTGGTGAACAAGTAGGTGTTGTTATATATGTGGAATGAGGCCTCAACAAGAAAAAAATGAGCTTCCTTCCTTCCAGTATTCATGGAATTCATGGTGGAGCTTCTTTCCAACATTTTTCAATCTATCGATCAATTGAACAAGTGTTGGGTGAGGCCACACAATGGCCCGTACGATTTGTGCAATATTCCCTCTAAGTCTGCTCCATCTAAGGTCACGCGATAGTAGTTCTCACAGACACTGCAGGGCCTTTCTACTACCTCTAGTTTTGTTGCATAACACTATATGATCGATGTTTCCATCACAAATACTAGATTCTTGTGTTTTGTTGTTCATAGCATCACAAATCCTAGATTCTTGTGTTTTTTTGTTCATATCCTGTGTGGTTATCGAGCAAGTTCTTGACATATTCAAATATTTGTTGTTGCACTACATGCTAAATCCCTACCCCAATTTCAGTTCCCACTTCTGAAGAGTTAGTTTCTCCACTTCATGGTTCTGAACAAAGGGATCACTGCCCACCACCTCTAATCAACCATGGTTATGAACAAAGGGAGCACCGCCCACCCACTCCAATCAACCACCATTCTGTGCCCGTTACCCTAGCCTGCATCATAATAGGGACACACCGTCCCATTTTTGTGTGATCAATGGACCCATTACCCCCTTAGATAGAGATATCAATGTTGGCACTGTGGCCCCTTCCCCCAACTCCTCGGTTCTAGTTGGAAGTGAGAGAGACATGGAAGAAAATTGGACAATGCATGGACGTGTGAGAAACATAGTAGGGAAGTTAGAAATGCAACGAGTGGCATGGTGCATGATTTTATATGAGGCAAATGGCTCATGATTTTTTGGGTGTGGGAAAATCCCTGGCTCTTGATATCTCCACCTGTAATGGTGGTCATCAATGAATATAAAAATAGAGGGATATGAGCCCACACCTTGTTGTAATTTATATGCATTTGCATAATGTCTAGTGGCCACTTTTTATTTTGTATCGTCATGGATGATAGTTGTAAGGAACAAACCATCCAAAAGAAAAAGACATGACTTCATGAACTCGATCTTCACCAACGATAATAGACATCCACTAAGACACAACTATTTCTATTTTCATTTCTTCATGTAGTCAATCTTCTTAAATTGTATCTGGCCATGGATAACTATTCACATCCCTATCCCGAAGTTTTTTTTCAAATTCACACATAGCTTGATACTTCATATCCACAGTAACCAGTAAGTATTGTTTTGGGTGTTCGAGAGACAAGGTTAAACTAACTAATATATTATTCCTGCTCCTCCATGAAGAACTGACTGAGACCACTCTTCGACTCAAATGGGTCATCAAATTTAGCTTGAGACACTACAACTTCTCTCCTTCGTGGTCTCACCCTTCTACCCGATTCGACCATCCTTGTGCCAAACTTAGAGGAGGAGAATGAGAAAGATAGAAATTGAAAGTATGGTGACTCTATCATTCCAGCTTGAATAGAAACCTACTTAAGTATAATAAGTGTACTTGTCCTTTTCTTGTAAGGTGGTAGGATAATTCAATTGCATGTATTGTCCTTATAAGGTGGCAGGAAACAACTCGTGAACTCCTCGATCTATTCGAAAGGGATTTTTGGTCATTGTGATGTTGTCCTTTGCTTGTGAGGTGGCAGGAAACAACTCATGAACTCCTCACTATATTCAAAAGGACTTTTTGGTCATTCTGATGTTGTTAGATCTTGAGGAAGGTGAAGTTGTTCCCAGATTATCACCATCTATGGGGTCCCACTACTATGCATTGCTCGTTGCTTCCCATACCAAGGCCCAACCCTTATTCGAGTTTATCCCTGTTATTAAGGTGATTGTTATCATATATTAATAGAATTCTAAAGCATTTAAAAAATATAAAATTCATATAAGGGAGGGAGGGGAGATGTATTTGGTTTCACTTACCACAAAATCTCTAGTTGATAGTTGATAGATTTTCTCTTTTGAAATCTTTCATTCTCCGAGTCGAAAAATTTCATACTTCACAGCTTGTGCATGTGTGATGTTGTTAGGGGCTTCGAGCATAGAACAACATGACCAGTATGGGATTTTTCTCCTTTTCTTCGCTATCATTTCCACTACCCACAAGTAGGTCTATTTTCATCCCAAATTAAATTTATTATATAGGATGACTTATTAACAAGCAGATGTTTGATTTTTCTGGTCTTCAATTAGCTCATTGTTATATAATTCTACAATGCACTGTAATGAGAAATTTCACAGTTGCGATTTGCATAAAAGCATAGCCTTCGACTACCTTCACCACCACCCCTGAAGAAAGAATAATCGCTGAAAAGTAATGCTAGCTGTATATACTAAATGACATATGGTACACCGCAAAAGGATACATTATATTTATGTTCTCTTTATTAGAGATTATAAAATAAAATAAAATATTGTCTTGCCAAGTCTTATTTATTTAAAATATGTTTCAATTTACAATGTAATGCAATTGTTTTTTAAAGGCTTAATTTTATATTAATAAAATCTCACATATATATACTCCCAAATATCTATGTTTAAATAGATAATATTTTGTTCTATCTATAAGTCTGAAATAAATATATGGAAAATATATGATCACCAAAAAGATAAATAAGATCGACTAAGGAAAAGTGGATCTACAAATATCAAAACAGAGCCCTCGATCTAGTCTGGTTATCCTAGCCCTTTGTATAACATTATCAACATTGCTTCTACTACTCACGCGATCACTCCCACCAGCTTTGCTCTACCGCATGGTTTTTTTTATATTCACTCTTTCCATCATATGCAAATACATATTTCCCCTCAAGCATGAAAATAATAAAATGGACAAGTTTATTGTAAAGGTTTGGAAGGAACATTGTGATTATTACCTCAACGAGATCACAATCACAAAATTCATACACATTATCACATTACTAAGTGGTCACTCCTATGTCGGATACCGGCTTAAAATATATTATATTTAATACCTAATTTCCAAAGTTAATCTTAGTGATGTGACCTTACACATAAAA
>JASDQU010337992.1:4511-17058 GCA_032191745.1 Picea mariana
GATTGTGCTCCTCATCCGACTTCATGGGTTCATCTGCTGGTGGGGTTTCATTGACCGGAATCGGTTTTTCTGGGGCTGGCGGGGACTGAGAGACTATAACGAATGGCTCTTTCAGGGTTTCCTTTGGCTTGTTAGCCCCTTCTTTCGGGGGTGCATTATGAGGGTTTGGCTTTGAAGATGAAGGTAGGCTCTCCTACTCTGGCCTTGGATCTTTGGATTTAGGACCTGGCTTGCTTTTCTTGACCTTTTTCCAACCCTCAGCATCTTCCTTTTCTGGGCTTTGGTTCTTTGGGCAATTCCTCTAGAAGTGTCCATGCTCTTGACAGGTTCTGCACTTGAAGGAAAGGTGTTCATAATCGAGTTTCTAGTAGTGAGACCAGTTGCCCATAGTAAGCTTCACCGCCTCCGGGAGCCCTGCTTCAAGATCCACCTCAACACATATCCTAGCGCAGTTGTAGATGGACTTGTTGTTTGCCTTATCAATGAATTTCCCTATTCCATTCCCTATCTTTTGCAGAGCTTCATAGTTCCAGCAGTGAACCGGTAGGTTGGGGAGCCTAACCCAAACAGGTACCTCCTTTGGTAGTTCCACCATGGGATCGAAGTCCTGTGTCCAGCGGTTCAGATACAACCCCTGGGTTCCCATAAAATATGGTCCATTTCTGAAAATGAGATCCTTATCTTCCTTGTTTATAAACTCGAAGAGAAAAAAGCCACTGCTCAAAGGGTAGCAGGTAACTCCTTGCTTAAGGTGGGGTTTCCAGTTCCTTTGGACCCAAGCATCGGTGGTTTTTGTTGAGGGCCAAAGTCCCATAAACTGGCCTACCAGCCCTCTCTCAGAGAGAGCCAGGGCTATCTTGATCGATTGTGTATCCTGGAGGGCGATTTCTGGAATTTCATCTAGCTTTTTTATGAATTTTGGAACAGTAGAAGGGACCTTGCGCTTGCCTCCGCTGGAAATCAGCTTCCTGAATGTGTCCTCTTCTGAGCTTGGAGGGGGAGGGGCCAAATCCCCGCCCCTTGGGACGGCCATGGCCGGTTCTGGCTGCAACAACGAACTCTGAATGCTCACGACGAACCCTAGGCGCTCACATGATCTCCTTCAGCCTCAATGTGTGTGCTTAGCCAACCATCCACACTGTAGCCAAGTGATCCAGATTATTATGCTATTAAAACTTTTGATTTTAATTATGAGGCGTTATGGGTTGATGACATGTTGTTTTACCGCTTTGACATAGACAGGTGCTATTGACTCCATTTTACTAAGTGTGCAGGATTTTGGACCTCGAGGATGCAGAGGCATAGATGGAACCCTTGGACTCCAGATTGAGTCAGGGAGTGTACCATTGGGGTTTGATTTTTTTACTGCGATGTTAGTGCATCTGATTAAATGATATGATATGGATATGTTCTGACATGATTTGTTGATGATGCAGGCTGACGATAGCTTGCCGACTAGACTCACATGTGGAGTAAAGGGGTCAAGCACGACTACCAGAGATGTTGAGGGAGAGGTGTGGACAACAGCCCTGCCACAACCTACTAGCACTCCCGCCATGGCTCAAATTGTAGGTTAACGTTTACCTAGTTCGAGAGGACCCACGATGCCGTGAGGGCAGACTGTGATAGTCGCTCACGATGATTCTAAGGGGCGCACAATAAGGCGGGGGCCTTATTCCTTAGAGGCCCTTAGTCTCCCACAAAGTTCACCTGGCAGAGTGTTGATCCAAGGGTTATTGATGTCTACCAAGTCAGTCAAGAGGCGAGCGGCACCCTTGGAGCACGTAGTGTGTCCTAAAGGGCATGTTGCACAAAGGAAACATATTAAGGCGAGTGGCACCCTTGGAGCACGTAGTGCATCCTGAAGGGCATGTCGCGCAAGGGAACATATGAGGTGAGTGGCACCCTTGGAGCACCTAGTGCATCCTGAAGGGCACGTCGTGTTGTCGATGATAGAGGGATGAACCTAGATGGCCTTAAGACGAATAATGTGTTAAGTTTTTTTAAGAACAATTTCCCTAATTAAATGTCGCCCAGTACAAAATTTAAGGTCTAAGTCTAAATTACGCTAGTGGTAAAATTTTGTCTTCTATAAATAATAATAATAATAATAAAAATAAAAACAAATTAAATAATAATTATGATCTTCGTTAAATCTTGTAACATGAAGGGAGTAAGAAATTTAATTTATTCATAAAAAGAAAAAAATCTGTTGATATAAAATGTAAAAAGGGAATAAATTGTTTTATCTTTTTGATAATTTAAAATATACTAATTAAATGATAAAAGGGAAAAAGGATTAATTTCCACACCTGCCTTTTTGAGTTCTAATTAAAAAGGGAAAAGAGGGAAAATAATTTTTTTTGGTAAACTAGGAAAAGAGGTGACATAAAAAGGGATAAAAGGGGAACTTAAGGGAAAAAGTAGAACGTCAAACTTAGTAAAGAATCTACCATTTAAGAGCTTTCTAATTTAAACTGAACTAGCGATTTAATAAAAGGGAAAGTTATTAAAACCTGTAAGAGAATTTGGGGACACCTAGGAGTGATTCTAGGAGTAACTCTAGGTGGGTGAGGGAAATAAAGGTAATTAATTAATTAAAGAAATTAATTTATGGAGGAATGAAGGGGATGGGTGACACTTGTACGAAGAAGAATTTTTAGGGATTTATTTTTAAAAACTTTAATTAAATGAGATTTTAGGAAAGAAAGGAAGTTCGAAACTCTATATAATGAAGGGAGGTGATGGAGGTTGGATCATCTTCTGTTTGCGTAAGGTTACACTGCAGAAATATCTACTTAGCTGATTTACTTGTGGGAGTTGGGATACCCATCTTGGAGAGGAGTGGTAGCTCGGCCTTGAGAGGCGAGCTGGGAGCTAGTAGAAATCTATGGATAGTGTGTGTGGCCCCTTTGCGGCTCGGGGGGCTAAGGGGGAAGGAGAATACCCCTAGCATTAGCTGGGAGGTACCGGTGAAGTCTCGACGGTTGGCAAGCGGGAGTTGGACAGAGCGTGTGGGACGTCATTCGAAGCGGGCGATAAGGCAACGGTACGCTCTTTTCATTTCTGTTTGGTAGATGGTATTAAGACTTATGCTTAGATCTGCTTGTTTATTGGAAAAGTAAACTGATGTCTTTTAAGTTGATGACGTAAAATATTCTTAGCCTAGCTTGATCGTTGTTGTCTCCCATGGCCTTCGTTTTCCCACATGTCTAGACCACCTTGCTGTGTGGAGTGTGACTTTCTTGGTTGTTAGCCTTTGTCCCCAGCTCACCAGTCCTCGCCTGAGCAGTTGGCCAGGAGCCTGATCTACGATCGTCGCCTTAGCGTTAAAAGACCTATGGATCTCAACACCCTGTTTTTCTGTGTGAGGATGGTGAAGCGAAGGATGAACCCATTCGTCGGCTACCTCTGTTGTTGTCCTTGACAATTTGTTGTCTTGTGCCTTTTAGAAAAAGTGTCTCTGTGTATGAAACTCTTGCGTAGTGTTGGTTATCCCCGCGATCATTTCAACGACTTATCCCTTTGGATCCTTGCGTTCTCTTACTATTGGCTGCAATTTTTATTGGTGTCCTGTTAAAGTAAAAGATCTAATTTCAGTCGACAAAACTTTGTTGGTATCCTGGTAATGTAAAAGTTTTAATTTAAGTCTACGTTGAACCATGTATTGACTGTGTGATGTTTTCTCGGTGTTTAGCATGGCGTGTTGACTGTGTAATGTATTCTCTGCATTAGAATGGTGTAAATGATTGCCCATGAATTATTTTAAATTTAAATGTGACTGTGTACTATGGGTCACCACGAAATCACCGGTGGAGTGTTCTCTACGTCCCTACAGTCGCCCAGGTTCATCACCCAAAGTTTTTAATCAGACCCTTATCCCATTGACTGTCAAGGATTTTTATTTACTCAAGTTTTTCCAGACTTAACGCCCTTGAATTGTGACTCTCAACCGTTTCCCACTGTTGTTAACACCCACGTTTTTGCTGAATCGTTGACTAGGTTGTGGTAGAATGCACCCACAAATTCATCTTTTAATTCAGGAAATCACTCACCGGAATGACCATGGTTGGGGATACAAAATCAGATTGTGTGCATGCATTTTTCTTTTCCCACTTGTTGGACTGTGATTTTACCCTTCCTCTGTGTGAATTTGTTGATAATTTTTTGGATAAACTTTTAGTGTTGTTGAAGTCTGCTCTCGTTTATGATAGCTGGGCGTTGCCATCTTTTTGACTGGAATCATGCCTGGTAGATAGCTGGCAATTCGCCCAAAGCCTTGACGCCCACTCTCATTTTTAATTGCTGGGCGTTGCCTTTTTAGAGACTGAAATCGTGCCTTGTGGGTAGCTGGAATTTCGCCCAAACATATGATGTCTGCTTCGTTTTCTTTTTGCTGGGCGAGCTGCCACTCATCACTGCGTCTTCATGTCTCTTGCCCGCCTTGTCTTGACCACCTTGCCCTCTGTTTGTAATTTGTTTTATGACTCTTGGCATGTTAAGCCTGTACCTTGAAACATTTTTTTTTACCCTGAGAATTGGTCCTAATAATTACTTGTTGAAGGCCACGCTAGTTGTCTTGTTAGTTGCTACAGTTTTTAGCCATGATAGTTGAAATGTTAATGCTAAATTAATTACCTTATTTTTTGCTAGAATAATTGCTACGACACTTGAATGGTCAACAAATTCCTACTTGATTGATTAAATAGCTACTAGTTGCCTAAATGGTTGAATTCATTTTTTAACCTGTAATGACATCAGTCTAGGCCGCAAGCTTGCTTCGGTGTGTATGCCCTGAGTTTTACCCTTACCTGGCAGTGACTCTTTTGAGATAATAAATGCTTCGTGGCAGTAAATCCCTTAGGTACATGGCCTTGGTCTCTTGTAGATTGTTATGGCGTTATGGAACTTACACTTCTTAGCCGATTTCTTTATTGTTGAAGGAAACTGTCATTTTGGTACCTAGAATAAAGATAGATGCATGTAGAAATTATTGAGATAATAAATGCTTAGTTGTTGCTTCCGGACTTGACGATGTAAAGCTGTTAATGCTATATTAAATGATTGGTTAATTATCATGTTTAGATGCCTTGTTAACTGCTTATTATTGTTTTAATGGTAGCATTCCACATCAAGATTGTTACTATTGTTATTTAGTTAATGGCCAGACGGTGTGTTGGACGTTAAGTCATTAATAGCATGTTAATCTTAGACATTGTAGTTGATATAGCAAATATTGTTTATATTTTGGCAATTGCTAAGGTTAAATAGTATTAATGTTAGATTATAATTGTAGTTAGTGTCTAAATCATGGTTTATACTTGCTAGCTTGGTTGTTTTTGAGGTCAAAATTAGAATTGCCAATTGTTGACTAGTTGTGATTTAGACTTACTAACTTGTTTGCTTTGAAAGGTTAAAATAGACTCACAAAAAGTTGACTAGTTGTAATTTAGACTTGCTAAATTGGATGTGTAATTGATGCTAGTTGGGTTTATAGATATCTCCTAATTGGTAACTTAGACTCGCTAAATTTGAGTCAAAATTCATGTTAAGTTCGGTTGGTAACTTGTTGACTAGTTGGGATTTAGACTGGTTAACTGATCTGTTATTAAATGCATTTTTGAATCATAGATATTGACCTTTTAGCCTTGATTAACGGTTGGGTTGTTGACGAGGACTTTTTAGCTTGTGCTTCCCATTGAGGGTGTGGTTGTTTAGTATTAATTAATGTTGTACTTGGTTTTGAAGACGTTTAATGTGATTGGTTGCTCACTGTAAGGGTTCTAGTTACTTGTGTAAATAAATTTTGGGTGCATTGGGTTGTTAGGATGATTGTCCTGAACTTAGTAGGCTTGGTATGCTTGTGTCAGGTGGGATGTAGACACCTTCTTATTCCTCAGAACAGTCGCCAACCTTGAGACCTTAAATGGTCAAAATCGATGGGAACCTAGGCTTGAGCATTTCTTATGTGTCCTGGAGGTCCTAACCATTGCAGGGTAGGATGGGCAGGTAGTCATTCTTATTCTTGTCGGTTGAATGTCGTACATTGCTTCCAGGTGATTGATGTGTTTCTATGTTAGGTCGTCATGTTGTTGTTGTGTGAGATGCTTGCATCTTGTTCATCGTCGTGTTATGTTGTCGAATATAATGACATTATTACCTTCCTACACACAAAAAAAATAAAATAAAAATAAATAAATTTAAGGATGATTTTACCGGTTGTACATCGTAAGAGTCGTTCCAGCAGATGGGGTTGTTACATGTGGTATCAGAGCGGGTTCAACGCACAACTTGGGATCGCTACGGATTTCGTTGATATGATTTTATTTATACTGTTGCTAATCAAGTTGACTTGTATTCGTGTAGGTAATCATGGTTAGAGGACGTCACAGAGGCAGACGACGGGGTGCTAGGGGAGGAGGTGCCACGCCTCCAGTGGCATCCATGCTTCAGAGATCTAACCCCCAGGGAGATGAGCAAGTTGTTGGACATGAGTAGATAGCAGTTGGTGATGTGGTCAGAATGATGAGATCTTTTCAGCGCATGTTTGAGGCACTGATCAGCCGTTTGGATAGAGATGAGGCCAGGGCGCCGACACCCATTGAGGTTCCGCCACACACTCCGATCAGTACTAGTAGCATTCACCGTGAACTCGAGAAGGTCAAATTTACAAAGTTCTTTGGTGCCCCGGACGACATAGCCGCCAAGGCATGGTTGGATAATATGGAAATGTGCTTTGCACTTCACGATTATACCTCCAACATGAAGGTCCACATGGTGGTCTTTCAACTGAAGGGGAGTGCTCTTCTATGGTGGAAGACGCTCCTACCGCAGCTGAATGTGGCCGTCGAAGACGTGTCATGGGAAATGTTCTAGAATGGTTCCGAGAGAGGTACCTGTCAGAGGAATTCATTGAGCGTCAGCTCAATGAGTTCAACACCTTACGACAGGGCAGTCGTACGGTGCTCGCGTACGAGGCCCGTTTTATGGAGCTGCCCCGGTATGCTCCGCACCTTAACACTGAGAAACTTAAGGTCAACAGGTTCGTGTTCGGCCTTAACAGTAACATACGTGCAAACGTTAGGATTTTGATGCCTCAAACCTTGCATGATGCTGTCTAGAAGGCCCTCATAGGAGAGGAGGAGCTTATCAATGGGGGTCAGATCAAGACTCCAACGAGAACAGTAGGGTAGGTGTCATCTGGAGCACAACAACATCAGACACCAGCCAGACATACACTGGGATATCGTGGCTTTTAGAGGGGGTCCACTTTCACTACACCTCGACGACCGACGCCTCAATAGTGGACACCTTATCGGGGACCACAACATCAACAACAACATCGACCGCAACAACAACAGTTTAGACCTCTTCAGTAGAACATACCAGGATTCCAGGCCAGTGGGCCATCATCTTCTACTTCGGGTACCAGAACTATTGGGCCGAAGAAGGGGTGTTAGACATGTGGGGAGCCACACTACCAGCGCGACTGCCCGGTGGAGAGGACTAGAGCATCTGGATTATCCGGACCCACTACCGTGGGAGATATGGGAAAGGCCCATCGGATTCATGCAATGGTGAATAACCGCCAGGAATAGCTTCAATCGACGGTGCTCGAGATGACAGGTACCGTCGCTGACCAGACCCGTAGTATTTTGATAGATCCCAGTGCTACCGAGAGTTTCATTTCTGGTGCAATGCTAAAAAGGATTAAGGTAAAGGCAGTCGAATAGGATGAGTTTAGCTTCGTAGAGATGGCCTCAGAAGCCAAACAAAAGGTTGGAGGAAAGGTTATGGGTTGTGTCCTTAACCTGGGAGAGTTTGTCACAAGGGCCAACCTGTATGTCACGATCTTAGGATCTTATGATGTCGTGATTGGTATGGACTGGTTGGAGTAGTATGAGGTGATACTCAACTGTAAGACGAAATGGTTGAGCTTGGTCGATGACGAGGGATAGATCCGTGTGATTGTAGGATGGAACCAGGGAGTTTCCCTGAGGTTCATCTCTTCCTTACAACTATGGAAGAGCATGCACAAGGGGTGCAAGCTTTATGTGATCCTTGAGTTAAACAAAAAAGGATTAACGGAAGGATTAGAACACCTTCTAGTGGTGAGAGAGTTTGCGGACGTATTTTCGGAGAAGTTACCTGGGATGCCGCTGGAGAGGGAATTGGAGTTTACCATAGACCTAAAACCAGGGACTGAACTGATAGAAAGAACGCCTTATCGGATGTCGACTCCGGAGTTACAAGAGTTTAAAATGCAACTGAAGGAGTTGTTGGACCTGGGACTGATACATCCTAGTGTGTCACCGTGGGGTGCACTTGTTATTTTCATATGAAAGAAGGATGGATCGTGGAGGCTCTGCATTGACTACCATCAATTGAACAAGGCCACAATCAAGAATCAGTATCCGTTGCCGAGAATTGATGATTTGTTCGATCAAATGAAGGGCACAATGGTGTTCTCAAAGATCGAATTGCGATCAGGATACCACCAGTTACGGATTAAGGAAGATGACATCCCTAATAACACCTTTAAGATGAGGTTTGGACATTACGAGTTTACTGTTTTACCGTTTGGACTAACAAACGCCCCAGGGGTATTTATGAGTTTGATGAACGGGGTGTTCCGTGAGTACTTGGACAAGTTCGTCCAAGTATTCATTAACGATATTTTGATCTACTCTCGGACGATGGAGGAGCATGATGAGAACTTATGCTTGGTACTACAGTGTCTTCGAGAGCACAAATTGTATGGGAAGTTGTCCAAATGATCTTTTTATCAATCGAAGATTCACTACTTAGGGCATGTCATCTTCGGCGAAGGCATCGCTATGGATCCACCCAAGGTCGAGGCTATTATGGAATGGCATGCGCCGACAAATGTCCTGAAAGTGCGTAGCTTCATGGGTTTAGCAGGATACTACCGACGGTTCGTCAAGGGATTTTTGAAGATAGCAAATCCGATCACAGAATTGCAAAAAAAAACTAAGAAGTTTGTTTGGACTGAGAAATGCACGGAAGCATTTCGGAGGCTCAAGGAGTTGTTGACAACAACACTGATACTAAAGGTCCCTGACATGGATGCAGACTTCTTGGTATGCACTGACGCATCCAAGGAAGGCTTAGGCAGAGTCTTGATGCAAGACGGACGAGTGATCGCTTACATTTCGAGGAAACTGAGAAGGCATGAGGAGAGCTACGCGATGCACGATTTGGAGTTGTTAGCCATCGTATATGCCTTGAAGGTTTGGAGACACTACCTTGTTAGACGAAAATTTGAACTAAAGACTGACCACTGTGGACTACAACACATCTTTACGCAAAGCGACTTGAACACGTGACAATGATGTTGGTCGGAAATGCTTAGCGAGTACGACTTCAAGATTACTTACATAAAAGGAACAGTGAACCGAGTGGCTGACGCATTGAGTTGGAGACTGTGCATATTTTTGGTGTTGCCTCTTCAGACGAATCTACGTGAAAAGATTCTAACTTTACAGTGTGACGATGACTGGTACAAAGAGGTCGAGGGTTTTATCGGACAAAACACAATGATGGTACCATGATTTGAAGGATTTTCATTTGATAGTGATGGTTTATTGAGGTTTAAAAATCATAACTACGTACCACCGAACGACAAGTTGAGGATGTTGATCCTGAATGAGGCTCATAGAGCAGTTTACATGGCTCACCCGGGAGTCACAAAGATGAGGGTAGACCTTAAGCCCTTATTCTTCTGGAAGGGAATGAAGGCAGACATAGCCAACTATGTGGCCAGATATCTAGAATGTTAGCTGTTAAAGGATGAACATAGACACCCAATGGGATTACTACAACCACACACTATTCCAGAATCAAAATGGGAGGTTATTTCGATGGATTTTATTGTTGGATTACCACTGACAACAAGGAAACATGACTCTATTTTCGTAGTAGTAGACACTTTGAAGAAGAGTGCTCACTTTATTCCTGTGTGTACGATGTATCAGACACTTGACATAGCTATAATTTTCATCAGTGATATTGTGAGGCTGCATGGCATGCCTAAGAGGATTATATCCGATCGAGGATCGGTGTTTACTAGACAATTTTGGACGAGTTTCCAAGAGGCCTTGGGAACCCAACTGAACTTTAGTACTGCGCATCACCTAGAGACTAATGGGCAGACCGAACGAATGAACCAGACATTGGAGGACATGTTGTGCATGTATGTGATGGACCAACAAAAGCATTGGGAAGAATTCTTGCCACTGGTAGAATTCGCTTACAACAACACTTACCAGAGCACCATTAAGATGACGCCTTTCGAGTTTCTTTACGGGTGATCGTGTCGGACGCCTTTGAGTTGGGATCAGCTTGAGGATAGTGTCCTAGTGGGACCAGAAGTGATCCAAGAAATGGAAGAGAAAATGCAAACAATAAGACAAAGAATTAAAGAAGCGTAGAATCGACAGAAGAGTTATGCTGATGTGCACTGTGTCGACCATAGTTAAGAGGTCGACGATCGAGTCTTCTTGCGGGTTAAACCGCATAAGAGTTCGATCAAGTTTGGGAAGGGAGATAAAATCTCTCCTAGGTTCATGGGCCCTTTCGCGATTGTGGAGAGAAAGGGGCCCGTGGCCTATCAACTAGCCTTGCCTGATTCTTTGAGGCGTATGCACGACGTTTTTCATGTATCTGTTTTGAGACATTATATTAGTGATCCTACACATGTTATTGACATGAGTTCCTTGCAGGTATTGGACGAGGGGGCGCTCACGGCTGAGCCGGTCCGCATCTTGGATCATTGTGTTTGATAGCTACGACGTCGAACAGTAGATCCGGTCAAGGTCCAGTGGGACAATTATAGTTCCCACTTGGCGACCTGGGAGGATGCATATGATATGCGCCAACAGTTTCCATTTTTGTTTGATGATAGACATATGATACTGTGATACACTTTATTTCGACATATACTGTGAAACTTCAGGATGAAGTTTAGACCAAGAGGAGGTGTATGTAACATCCCGCTCTAGTGCACTGAGCGAACTTATTCTTTGAGGACACTTGCTCGCAACTGATCCAGATTATTATGCTATTAAAACTTTTGATTTTAATTATGAGGTGTTATGGGTTGATGGCATGTTGTTTTACCGCTTTGACATAGACAGGTGCTATTCACTCGGTTTTACTGAGTGTGTAGGATTCTGGACCTCGAGGATGCAGAGGCATAGATGGAACCCTTGGAATCCGGATCGAGTCAAGGAGTGTACCATTGGGGTTTGATTGTTTTACTGCGATGTTAGTGCATATGATTAAATGATATGATATGGATATGTTCTGACATGATTTGTTGATGATGCAGGCTGACGATAGCTTGCCGACCAGACTCACATGTGCAGTAAAGGGGTCACGCATGACTACCAGAGATGTTGAGGGAGAGGTGTGGACAACAACCCTACCAAATCCTACTAGCACTCCTACCGTGGCTCGAATTGTAGGTTAACGTTTACCTAGTTTGAGAGGACCCACGATGCTGTGAGGGCAGACTGCGACAGTCGCTTGCGATGATTCTAAGGGGTGCACAATAAGGCGAGGGCCTTATTCTTTAGAGGCCCTTAGTCTCCCACAAAGTTCACCTGGTGGAGTGTTGACTCTAGGGGTTATTGATGTCTACCAAGTCAGTCAAGAGGCGAGTGGCACCCTTGGAGCACGTAGTGTGTCCTGAAGGGTATGTCACACAAATGAAACATATTAAGGCAAGTGGAACCCTTGGAGCACATAGTGCGTCTTGAAGGGCACGTTGCGCAAGGGAACATATGAGGCGAGTGGCACCCTTGGAGCATCTGTTGCATCTCGAAGGGAATGTCGTGTTGTCGATGATAGAGGGATGAACCTAGATGGCCTTAGGACGAATAATGTGTTAAGTTTTTTTAAAAACAATTTCCCTAATTAAATGTCACCCAGTACAAAATTTAAGGTCTAAGTCTAAATTACGCTAGTGGTAAAATTTTGTCTTCTATAAATAATAATAATAATAATAAAAATAAAAACAACTTAAATAATAATTATGATCTTCGTTAAATCTTGTAACATGACGGGAGTAAGAAATTTAATTTATTCATAAAAAGAAAAAAATCTGTTGATATAAAATGTAAAAAGGGAATAAATTGTTTTATCTTTTTGATAATTTAAAATATACTAATTAAATGATAAAAGGGAAAAGGGGTTAATTTCCACACCTGCCTTTTTGAGTTCTAATTAAAAAGGGGAAAGAGGGATTTTTTTTTTTTTTATAGGAAACTAGGAAAAGAGGTAACATAAAAAGGGAAAAAGGGGAACTTAAGGGAAAAAGTGAAACATCAAACTTAGTAAAGAATATACCATTTAAGAGATTTCTAATTTAAACTGAACTAGCGATTTAATAAAAGGGAAAGTTATTAAAACCTGTAAGAGAATTTGGGGACACCTAGGAGTGATTCTAGGAGTAACTCTAGGTGGGTGAGGGAAACAAAGATAATTAATTAATTAAAGAAATTAATTTATGGAGGAATGAAGGGGA
>JASDQU010337996.1:0-12546 GCA_032191745.1 Picea mariana
TGCTAGGATTTGATTCAATCAAAAGTTGCAATCATATGTGCTTTTGTGTGAGTCTCTATGAATGTGTGTGAAATCAACTAACTAATCTATACTTGTTTATTGACTTGTTGCATATGCAGCTCCAATGGACAATTTGTAGGCAAATCAATTTGTATTCCTACTCCTTACTAAATTAGGTTTAGATTAAATTTTAGCTAATCCATTTTGTCTCTATTTCAAACAAGGACATGGAAGCAAGGGGTTTCCAACCATTAAGGTATTTACTCATGGCAAGACCCCATTAGACTATCAAAGAGCAAAGGATATAAAACCAATAGTATAATTTGCAATTCCATAGGTATATGAAAAATTCTTTCTTGTTTAATCAAATAACTAATAAGAAACACTTTGCTTTCAATAATAAATTTTATTAGCTACTATCTAATTTGTGTTATGAAAGTAGTCATAGACCTTTGAGTTTTGACTCATGGCCAGATGATGCCCTCTCTCACACAGAGGATAAAAGTTGGTCGCAGGCCATTCACTAGACTTATTTGCGGTGTTTCTATTTCGGTCATTGTAAAGTATGCACTACAAAGGGTGAAATTAATTCAAAAAAAAGTGACAGTGGGAGGTGTTATTGCACAAGTCGTAGGTTGGAAAAAGCCCGACCCAAACCACAATATGTCGATAACTAAGAGAACACCTACCCATTATCACCTCAGATAGGTATTCATTTCATTTTAGAGGTGAAGTGATTGCCTCAAGGGGGGAATCTCGGGTGACCCTAGGGGGAAATGACACAGAAAGTGAGATAATGAGATGAATTCCCCTATAGGTCAAGTTTCTATGTGGAATATGGCTTTGATGGCACATCTAGGAAGTGGTTTAGGGTTGTCAAGTCTTTGGGTACYTGCRGAAAGTGTTTGTACTTGCCCCAGACACAAGAAAATCCAAGTATGCACGTAATATGTTAGGTGGACAAGCAAGTTAAGMTTGTTGTCCCTAATTGAAAAAGTAAACTAATATGYATWTCAGCAATGAAATCAAGTAACTAATGCARATTAAACCACTTAAAGCATCAAACATTAGTTGAGCTATGAAGCATAAAACATGTAGATAAGTTCTCAACACTTTAGCACAACTTTAGTGGTATTAGATGGTTGTAAAGATAAGTTTTCAGAGTATGTTTATGATAGCCAAGTGGCTATAGCAGTGATTTTCTACAACAACAAATTTTAACCATGAAAATAAGCAAGTAATCCAACCAAAAGTTCACCAATTAGCAGCGCAATGAAAATAATGGGTTACTAGCAAATTCCCACGGTCAAATTGCAAGTTAAAATCAAGAAAAGTAGATGTTTTTCTACAGCCCTAGTGGTCGTAGATTTTATGTTTTTTATAGCTCCAAGAATACCAACAGAACTAAGATTCCCTAGAGGTTTTAGCAACCTCAAGGCATCCACAAAATATTGCAACTTGAACAAGATTGATATCTCACCAACACACGTTTACCAATGCAAACAAATTATTTCTCCAATGCAAAATTTCATATTAGTGCCTTTAAAATAGGGTAAATGGAGTCCTTAAAACACAAGTTATATAAACAATATCTCTAGGGGTGCAAATCCTCTTACTCCCTACGGCGTGCTAAGCAAACTAGGGTAAATCTAAGAGAGTGTACACACTTGTACTTCTCATAGAAACCCTTGCCTAAAAATGACTTATAAACTTAGCAAATGAGATGAAGCTTAATGGAGGGTGTATGCAACATACTCCTCCTAGGGTTTCAACCAACAATAACCAAGAACAAGAAAGAAATAACTAACAAATGCATATTTTCCTTACCGATTCTAAGAAAGAGAGAGATCAAACCCTAGTTCACCAAGCATTTACCGTTCAAGAGAAAGTAAAGAATCCTCCAAAAGGTGTACACCCCCCTAGCTCAAGCAATTACCAAGAGATATCACCAACATTCATTTGCAAGAGAGAGAAATACCAAAAATTCCCAAGAGGGCACAAATTTCAGCCACTAGTCTTCTCACAATGGGAAAGCTATGATGAAAAATGAAATAGAGATGATCTCTATTTATACAAATCCTCTAAACATAGTTTGTACAACAAACTTAGGGTAAAAAAAAAGATAAGGGGTCAACATCCCTTATCTTTACCCTTTACAAAAATATTATTATTTAATTCATACTTTGCACATGAAAGAAACCCTAGAAACATGACGTCACCATATTTTTAGGAAATGTTTGGCACTTTTAGTCAAGTCGTTGAGTTGGAGAAGGAAAGGCTAGGCCTCCAAAGGCCAATAGTCTTCAATCAGGACATTTATTCCATGATTAATGGGCCTCTTACTTCAAAACATGTCAAGTGTCCATTATCACCACCACATTGTAGCTCTAGGTGACGTCAAGCCCCCAAAAGGTGACATTTTTCCCTTTCAAGCAAGTTGTTTAGCATGTAGCGGGTGGGAAAGGTCCTTAAAGGTGTCCTCTAGGCCTCCAAAGGTATGTCATCGTCATCTGGAATGTGGGCCCTTGACACCCAACATGTGGGCTTCAAGCCACATGGAAGCCCAAGCTAGGCTTGTTCTTCCAAAACTGTCCATCAGTTGTGTCCTATAAAGACAAATGAATATGCCCTCCAAGGATCTCAAGTCAAATTCATCATGACGAGTAAATCAAATCAATAAAAGAGCCATCTAAGCATGTACATCCAAACCACCTCTTCAAAATAAACCAATTCTCTATGCAATTTTCCAAGTTTAGGTATGGGAGGGTTGACAAAACTACCTATTGGATGAATCGTACCTCAAGTTTAGGGGTGTTTCTTGAGGGGACCTCCTTATAAGTCATGTGGATAAGGTGTCATGGATGGGGCAAATACTTTGGGCATGGGGTTCATGGCATACAAGGGGTTATAGTGTCTCATTTATGGGTGCCTTTGTTAGGATGTGTTGCACCTTTGTTTTCAATGCAACCTTTTTCCAAGCCCATTTATTTCCTTTTGCTCTTTTTAAGATGTTTTTAGGTTGAAGCCAAGGTGGGGATTCTACCTAATCATGAAAAACTATGCCCACCTTGAATCTACCCTGGTCACATCATGCTTCCCCAAGTTGAAAACATGTTTGGGGATTCTACCTAAGCAATAAAAATAGTACCCACACATGCTCCACCCTTGTTGGCATTTTGTTATTAGTTATTCTTTTATGAGTCCCATCAGTTTCTTATGAGAGACGTTCCATTTTCCTTGGGATCCCTAGTTGAGCATATAGAATTTTAATGATTGTCTTTAAACTTTTTCCATCTAGAAGTATATAGGCCTTCATCCCCTTCTTCCCATGAAATGAGGGACAACCCCGTCTTAGGTCAGTACACCTGAAAATCCCAAAAGATAAGAAGATGAGGGTGTTTTGGGATTGTGATCACAAGGGTGAGAAAAAAGGGACCCCTTTGATTGCATTGGTAAGCCAACAAAGCAACACAGAACAATGGTTAGTAAGTTAGTGAACCCACAAGCTAGAAAGCAATGAATAAATCAAGATATGAACAACAGACAATAGAAACTAAACTAAGAAAATATTAACAAAGGATGCATGAAATTGAACACAAGGTATGGTTACCCAATAGAGAATGGTCTTTGAAATTGAGAACACCAAGATAAGAAATATGGGATTTATGAATCCCCTATTCCTCCTAGGGAGGGCTCTTGAATCCCTCAAAGTAGATCTATTACTCTCCTATCTTTGATATAAAATGGGGAAGAAATATATGGAAAGGCTTCCCAAGATGTGGAAATTCTTTCCTTTTCTATACTTGCTCAAGTTGTTCTTGAGAGAGGGAATGGTTTCTCTGAAGATTTGAACATCACAACACTACAATAAACTTCTCCCTTTTTTGCATACAATGATCCTCTATTTAGAGGAGGATTACTAGATATTTCACAATTAGTTTCCAATGTGAATGGCGAGGCCTTTGAAGGTACATCCCATCCTTTGAGTGATCCCAAAGCAAAATTTTAGGGCGATTTTGGGGTATGGTCGAGATATACTTCATCCTAGAACTGGTTAAGGCCTGACCAAAATCATCAATGCATTGTTTCTACATCCGCACGGGTTTCCTGATTGTTAGTCGCGCGAACTGCGCACTGTGCGCGTTGTACTCTTTGTTCACCCGCGTGGATGTGTGCGTGCTGTCTTTGTTGAATGTGCACGAAAATTCAGGATCTTTTTTGCATAGTTTTGTGACTATCTGGACAATCTTGGTTGTGATCCTCCTGTAATTATTGGTTGTATGTTGTATTTGTGTTGATTGTTTCTTCATTAGTTATTTGTATTTGTATGAGAATTTTTTTGGTGATAACAGAAGCCCCCTGATGTGTGAGGTTAGGAGCATACCTATAGTTGAAATACATCAATGTTTCTTTCTGCTGAAATTTCCATAAGAATAGGAGAGTTGTAGTTGTTGATAAGAGGGATGGTGAGAGTAGCCAGTCAGAGGAAAAGGGGATTTGAACTAATGCAGACATTCTCTGAAAAATGGAAATGGAAAATTGTGTACAAACAAGGCAGGAATTCCCCATGCTCGTGTCATGAAACCAGAATAATATGATTGTAACTGAAAATTTTTGAAGAAGTGGATATCTGCATCACCCTCGGGGGCGTCAATAATAGTCGATGATGGTTTTGTGGACAGAACTATCTATGAATTGAGAGATGGACACGGGTGTAAGTTGTTGATAACTCAGAGGAATTGATGGCCTAACAACTTCAAAGGTCTTCGACAATGACCAAAAAACTGCAACACTCACATAGTAAGTTAACCCACCGTAACATGAAACTTCGTTGGAGTCGAATGTTATGGGGATCAATGACATCATAAAGAAATAATGACTCTTTCTGTGTCATTTGATACTGCTCATTGATAGGGGAAGGAGAGCCAAGATATTGCCACCTTCCTGGAAACTTGTGTTGACGTTGACAGGGAAGGGGGCGCGACTGGAAGAATCAAATGGTTTATTGACATTGATTTGATCAAAATGGTATCAGGGAGTGTATGGAGGGAACACGGATGAACCGGTGACATGGAAAATGCTCAAACTGGATGGGACGTAAGAACTGCCCTTGGTTGGGGAAAATGAGATGATGGCAGCAACCGTAAAACATTATCTGGTGTCAGGGGTGTTAACACTCTGTAAATTCCCAGAGATTGTCAGGAGCTAGAAGAAGTTTAGCAGAGGTAACTTTATCCAACCACTACGAAATTGGGATCTAGCCCTGCCAGTTTCAGAGAAGGATCTCTCTGTAAGATTCAGATATGTTCGGGTTTAAATATTAGGCTAGTTAAATTAATAAGACTTCTGTTGTTTTGTTTTATAAAGATGGCTGAAATATTGCTCACGCATCCATTGGGCTATGGGGTCTGTGTTATAGGTTGAGATCAAAGAATAGATTTTATAAGGTTTCTTCACAGGGCAAGGTAATGCAAATGTTGGATCCTTTAGAATTAAAGTGATGGAAAGGCAGACAAGGTGAGACAATCAATCACAACAAAGAAGCATTTATGAATTTCTTTGTCACAATATCAGAAGAATAACATTCAGATCTTTAAAAGCCAGAAATGGAGTATACGAAGATAAATTTTGCACATAACCTTCTTTTAAATGATCAGAGACTGAAAATAGATTGGTAACGAAGTAAGGAAAACATTAAACAATGAGAAATAACATCACCAATATCAACACGCAGGAATCCTGTGAATCGTCCTTATATTACTAGGAGATCTCTTCAAAATGATTACAGATTACAGCTTGCTTGGGCATAAAGATCAACCCTCAATGCTTCGAAGTCTGATGTATTTATAGAAAAATTACAATTTGGTCATGTTATTAATGATCAAGACGTGGTAGGATCAAAATCTAACTAACTAGATAACAAAATACATAAATTTAGGAAATGCTAATGATTTGTCGAATTCTTTGTGCTAATTTCGGGGAAGGTTGTTGGTGAGTAATCAACTTGACTTTGAATGCTCTGTGTGCTAACTTATACATCCACCTCATCTTTACTCAATCAGAGTGCATAGGTCATCCCATCTCTTTTGACTGGGGATGGTGATTTTGAGTAACCTTTGGTAAACTTCATCCATCTCTGTGTATTTGGCAAAGGTGGGCTTGGTGCTGAAGATGTACTTGATCTCGTGTTGGATGTTGAGGTCCAACTGCAAAGTCTCCAAAAATGCTTTACCAGTGATACTGCCCTATCCCTGCAAAATTAGAACCATCCTTTGCCACTGTGATGATCTTCAGTTTGTAGTCTAAGAGGGTAATCAACTTATCATTGATCACAAGTAACCCTGGTAGCCCCTTCTTATGTAGTAAATCCATTTTGCTGAAAAACCTTTGAACTCCAATGTCCATTGCTTGGGACCTTTCATCCAGTTGCAGCATTAATCCCCTCTTGGTCAAAACTTTCTTGACCTCGAGGATAGTTTATGTTCCATCCTCAATCTCCAAGGCCTCTAGCTCTTCTCTTGTTTTGGAATTCAAGAATCTGATAATTTCGTTTGCCTCAGTAGGCATTTCTCCTAGTTCTCCTCTGATCTTATCAATGGCATGTTTGCTCCTCTGTATTAGTTCATGTTGCTCGAACATAATTTGTATAAGTGGCCAAATTTCTGTCATGGATTTGCAGTTGTCCGTCCAAATATTTTCTTTGGCCTCTGAAAGTGTTTTGGCCATGACAGTTTCTTTCTGTAACTTCTGCAATTCTTGCTTGAGTCTCTGTGTTGTATGCAACTCTGTATTGTAACTAGACTGGAAAGTGTCCTTCAATTTCTAGAGGTCATTGATCTCATCCTGCAATCTTTTGATTTTATGTCCCTACAAGGACATGTCTTCCATGGACTTTGTCAGCTTTTCTGATGCCTCTGTGGTCGTTTATGACGTTTTTGTAGTTGTACTGACCCCTGTGAGAGGGACTGTATTAAGTTGAACGACTGCCATGGGCACACTCTGGTCTTTTTCTTTGATTAGCTTCTCCAGCTCAGCTTCCATCTCCTTGATCTGATCATTATGCTCCATGATTAGTTTCAACATGTCTTCTTTATGGCCTTCAGTCTTAGCCATTTCTTTAGCTTGTGGGTCTTCTGTTGCAGAGATTTTCAGTTGTTTCCTTAGGGAGGCTATGTCAGCATTCTTCTTCTTGAGGAGTTCTTCTGTTGCTTTAACATTGGATGGGTCATTCCAATCTTGAGTACCAGTTCTTCTAGAGAATTTATCTTGTTATCCTTTGCCAAAGAAGAAACCTTTTCCAGCTTCAGCTGAGTCTGGACATTGTTCAAAGAAACCTGCAACTTGGCAGCAGTTGTGGAGGTGTTGGCCAGTGTAGAGAAAAACATTTCTCTAGTCTATCTGTGTAAATCCATCTCATCAGTTGGATGTACTTCTACGACATCAAATTCAAATGTAGACCTTTTATAATTAGAATTTTTTTTGGGTTGAGGCACCTGTGCCTGCAAGTATGCCATGTGCATTCTCCCCTTCTCGGTATCAAAAGCAGATAGCAACCTATGTTGGGTTGTGGATGTTTATTTCTAGAATTGAGCATAGGTACTATTTGTCAGCATCTCGTTCTTCTTTTTGATTAAATTATATTTTTCAAAAATGTTGAGCCTTGAAGGTTCCTATGAAGATCTGGCTGTCAATATTGTATCAGTATGCTTCTTCAATGAGGAGGTGGACATCATTTGTTGGCTCCCTAAAGACAGTAGTGAATGATCTCCTTCCATTAAAGTAATAGACTGAGTCTCTTCGCCTCCATACCTGTCAGGTGTATGACTGGTCTTGGGCCTTTTTCTGTAAACCTGGAAATCCTCTGCTGAGACTTCAGTGACTGAAGAAGATACCTCTTTTCTTTGCCTCTTCTCCAATGGTGCCTGAGGAGTAGTAGTCTCTGAAATACTGGCAGAAGGAGGTTGTTGTTTTGTGTCTATCAGAGTGTTTTCCTCCCACTCTGTCTGGTTCATGAACTTCTCAATTTCTGGTTTGGGCACATGAGCATATGGGGAGATTTTATTCCTTAGTCTGGTTTCTGCAATGACACCACAAGGATCATAATTCCAGGGGAAAATTTGCTTGAACTTCATCTCCTATAACAATTTGTTTGTGTCTTCTCCTCCAGCTATGTTGTTGCAAATGAAGGAACCTATTTGGCCTTTGATCCTGAGCTACTATTTCCTTTTAAAGGCCACAAAATGAATGTCATCAAAGTTCATCATTTGTCTGATATACTCCAGGGAAAATATTCTGATGGGTAGATATTTGGGAAGTTTATAAGGTGGGAGATGACAGCCGTAAACTCTGATTTATGTGTGATCCTGGTAGAGGTACCAGTGTCTTGTCTTGGCAAGGTCTGATAGGTGCAGGAGCCTCTGAATCTCTTCGTTAATCCTAGGTTCTTTTTGTCCACTCAACATGCTTACCACTGGGTGGTAAAACTGGTCGACGAACTGTTTAAAACCGAATTCTGGCGAGTTCTTTCTCAACAAATATGTCCAGGATGTGACAGGTTGCGGATGGTCATCCTGGTCCAGTTTCTGCATGGAGAATGAAAACTTCTCTGCTTAGAAAAAAAGGAACATGTATGCTAATATGTAAGAATATTGGAACATGCCTTCTATGGGAAACTTGAAGAGTTGTTCGTGAATGTTATCGGCCAAAAACTGGCTGAAATTGAACTGGGTGGTGGCCTTCTCTTTGGTGGATAAAATGGACAAGAAACCCAGGATGGGTTCGTCCACCCACTCGTCTGAATAATACCCAAGCAGACAATACAAGGAGGAAATGACTTGATTACCTTTTGTTGAGAGCATGCAGGAATGGTAGGGGGGGATTTTTCTTGGGGAATTGGGCACTCTCAAGGAGGAAAAGCTTGAGTATTGCGCTCTCTAGGGAAAAGATAGCTTCTGATATATTTCGGTTAGAACTTCAATGGTAAAAGGGGAAAGGGATTCAGATCTGGGGATTTGCATCATTTGGTCAATGGTTTCGGGTGTAATGGTGAAAAGGCTCTCTCCAGATGATGAAATGATGGGTCTTTGGTTGGGAAGATAGTGCATCTGACGCTTGAGGGTAAACTCGGGGAAATGGTGAATTTGGGGGAAAAGATACAGTGGGAGATTGGACTCCCAGAGCCCAATCTTGTCACTCTGGTCCAGGAAGGTGTCTCTGAGCAGAAAATGTAATTCGAAGAAATCGAATTCACACTTCAGCTCTGTAATCAAATAATCTTTATCATCTAGAGGGATTTGATCAAGGTCGATGGGAGGCAGGAGGAATGGATTCTCTTTGATCTCCAACTGTTTGGACTTCGGTGCCATCGATCCAACTGATACCTGCAAATTTGAAAAAGACCGGTGCTTATTGTAAATACCAAGCATGAATGGCGGTCGCAGATGGAAAAACAAAGAGGATGATGGTTTCAGCGGTGTATGGACTGTGAACAATAGCGAAATGGCAAGAAACAAGGTTAATTGGATGAACGGGTGTTCGTTGGGGAGCGGAGGACAGGTTAGCAGGCTAACAGACATTTTTGCCCACATTGATTGGCCAATGGATATCTAGGGGATGGGGTGGAGGGAAATAAAAGGGTGACGGGTGTGTGAGGATGACAGTGAGTGGGTGATAAGAAACTGGATGTGACGTGTGACGGGTGACTGGGGGGTGGTACGCTGGCAGAGTAATGACACATGAATTACAAGCGATGGTAGTGGAAAGTGATGTCAGCGGACGAAAGTGGTATGGGAATCCGGTTTGGCGGTTTACTCGAAGGAGGGGGTAGGCGGTAACTGGTTTAGAGCAAGGGGGGTTCGAGTTAACACAAACGTGCCATGTTAGGATGGGACCCACCGGGGAAAACCACCAACTTGGACCCCCCATCGTTAAAGGTAGAATGGTCGGGGGGGTTTGATATTGTCTATCGGTCGTAGATCTGATTGCCCTTTGTTCAGCTGTTGATCTAGACACACCTTTTATCACAGAGCGTGAATCATATTACCTCGTTAAAAACTTAGGATAGCACCATTTTGTGTGTTTTTTGCGCGGCTTCCCTTTCCTTTTTGTCACCAAGTGGTTATAACACAACACTAAGAACTCAAAACAAAGACTTTAAACAATTTCATGTCTATTTTATTGGAATGAAGACATCCTAATCTATGACCTAATCTATTCTACTAGCACAATTAACCCAGATTAGACTGTTGGGCTAAAAATTACTCTATCCTGGGGCTATTTGATCAAGTTTAAACAGTTTGATCAAATTTATTCACTAACTAACCGATCTATCTTGGCTAAGATTAAACGGTTTAGCCAAGTTTTATTCACTAACCTATCAACATAAATTGAAATATTTGACCATGATTAGGTTGTATGAATCAAGCCATTTTTATTGCATGGGGTTTATCATTTTTCTTTTCATACCCTCTTTTATTCTTTTTCTTTTCTTTCTTTTTCTTTCTTTTCTTTTCTTTTTTCTTTCTTTTGTAAATCATTTGCAGGATGAAATATTATTTACAACCAAAAATACAACAAGGGTAAAAAATTTGTAGTCACCAATTGATCCTATGAAACATAGGGTTATAACAAGGGGGACGATCATATATTATGTAAATTGTGTTGAATGTGTAAGACTGCAAAGGAGTGGATGATAGGTCAAAATAAAGATATTGAGGACAAGGGTGTCGATGATAGTCGATATTTTTCTACGGTAGGGATAGCTTTGCAGAGATGGTGATGAAAATGAAATTCCCAAACCAATGGAGACATGGGTTGTTATGTGCCGAGGAAAAATACGCCATCGGTTGCGATGGAAAAAATCTATTCTACCTGTTGAAACCTAAAATGTGCTTAATACAATTACCAAATAAATAAAGAATAATTGGGTTGAAAGTACACATACAAAAATAGGTGCCCCAATGAAGAATGGCCTGGCCTCATGGGGTGCAAGTAGGGGAATGTAATTGATGAAGGGTTGGGGGGGTATGGGTGGGTTTTGTACCAAGTAGATGGATGGAAGATGAAATTGCAGATGGGAAATTGATGTTGGATGATATGGAAGGTTAATGATAATCGTAGGTGCATTTAATGTAACCAAGAATATGATGTGGGAGTCCATAATAAGGTGGTTAGCATGATAATGAGGAAGAAGTATGAGGTTCTTCTACTGGGGTGTAACACAAACAGGATTCCCAAGCCTAAGAAATAGAACAACATGAGTGTGAATATGCCAAGAAGTAAATATATGTGGACAACTCATGGAGGTGAGAATGCTATCAGATGATGGTACCTAAATGCAATGGAGGTGATGGTACCATAGAGCCGGGTGTGGGTATCATAAGGATAAATGTCAAGGGGTATAACTGGGATATGCATTTGTTTGTAGAGGGCATGAGTGCATGTCAGTTTTGAACATATACCTGAAGGGGCCATAGGGTGGCAAAGACTGAATGGGTTGTATATTGTTGTACCAAGTACCTGTACACACAAACATCAAATACCCGAAGTGAAAAATATTTGATGATAAAGAACATATGATAGTTATTTTATAGAAATGATAGTAAGTAAGTGTACCTAAGATTTTGACATTGGTGGGAAAAATGGTCCCTTGATGAAAATTTTGGGAAGGAGGCCAAGGAAAAATGAGTCCCCATAAGAGGTCATCCCTAAAGGAGGGTAGGGAATGATGAGTTCCTAGAAAAATGCACTCCCTAAGGGAGGTCACGGAACCATGAGTTTATGAAAAAGGCACTCCTTAAAGGAGGTCGTGGAACAATGAGTTCATGGAAAAGGAAATCCTTGAAGGAGGTTATGGAACCATGGGTTCTTGAACAAGGCCCTCCCTAATCGAGGCCAAGGAACGATGGGTTCCTAAAAAAGGAACTCATTGAAGGAGGCCACAGAACAATGATTTCTTGAAAAAGGCACTCCGTGAACGAGGCCAAGGAACCATGGGTTCCCAAACAAGGCCCTCCCTAATGGAGGCCATAGAATGATGGGTTCTTGAAAAAGTCACTCCCTGAATGAGGCCGGGGAATTATGGGTTTCCAAACAAGGAACTCCCTAAGGAAGGACATGTTTCCCGATGGGGAGAAGTGAAAATGACCAAGGCTAATGGGGCCTCACCACAAGAAGTAATGAAACTATCTTAATGGATCATTCTGATTAGGCCATGTGGCTTGTAATCACATGATGTATGGGGGCACTGGACACAAGGTGGTGTTATAATGGTTCCCATGAAGGGTATATTGTGAGTTGGTGTTGTGTCGAGAGCCAGGCCTTATGGGACCAAGGTGGGAAGTGGTACTTCCCCCTGTATTATCATATGAGGATTGGGGGAAGGGTTGTTGCCAAATACCCAAGATTATGGACCAAAGATAAAATAACAGGCAGTTTAAAGTTGAACATCCACAAAAGAGGATCTAAAACAGTGTATCAGATCCATCATTTTGTGTAATATCTATTGGGGGGGTTGGTACTTTAAATTATGTGGCAACATCTCCTATA
>JASDQU010337997.1:0-11217 GCA_032191745.1 Picea mariana
CCCCCCCTCTCAGTAATCCAACAGTAAGGATGGGGGGAATAATAATAATAATAAACCCAAGGACAATGATAACAATGATAGATTGAATGTTAATGTTGGTGGGGTCAAGAAAGAAAAGAGGAAGGTGAAGTTTCCTTGTAAACTTTGTACAGATGATCACCTTACCCACTTATGACCCAAACTTGAGGAATCCACAAGGCTCCTATATCAACTGCCCATTGTTCTAACCAATCCATTTCCACACAATAAACACATGGCCTCAAGATCCTCTAATGTCAGAAATGGGTAGAGTGGGAATCAAAAACCCCCAGCTCATGATGGTGACTATCTATGCATAAATATGATCAAGTCTCAGATTAATGTAGCCAGTGAATCTCGTGATTACAGTTCATCATAGACTATTGCAGGTATAGAGTCTCCCCCTCCTCCAGAAACACCATTGCAGATAAAAAATCTAGAGCCGTTGTCTTGTATTCCGAAAGGAGTACTAAAACTCTTTGTGCACAACCCTAATACTAGAGTTGCCCAGAACTATTTGATTTTCAAAGATCTGGGTCAAACCCCTTGTGCGATGTCAGATTTGGAGGTGCTCCAGATGTGTACTTCACATAGGAAATCCTTGCTATCTACTTTAGGAGCTCTAGACCCATGTGGATATAAGTTTATCAAGTTTAACATCACGGATGTTCAACCTCACTTACCTTACCACATGGCATTTCAAATCCATGTCTCGAAGTATATCATCAAACAAATTGTTATTGATGAAGGTGTTGCGACATGCGTGATGTCCCTAACCTGTTGGAAATAAATTTTCTCTCCAACCCTCTCTCAATATATGACTATTTTGACCACATTTGATGGTCATTATTTCTATCCCCACGGAATTCTTCCCACCTTTCCGGTCCAGTTAGGTGGAAAGACAGTGGAGGTGGATGTTGAGGTGGTTGATTCACCCGTTGACTATAATTTATTGCTAGGGTGTAATTGGACTTACTCCATAATTGCAGTCATGTCATCCATTTTCTACACTTTATGCTTTCCTCGTGAACGGAAAATCGTGACGATTAATCAATTATCATTTGTGCATTCTAGTCCCAATGCATCAATTGGGCCTTCAATCCCTATGATCGATAATTCTTAGATGACAACTGAAGATATTGGTGTCAAAATGTATTCCTCTTATGGGTACCTTTGATTTCACGACACCAGTTCATCACATTTATGCCATGTCCAGTAGGTATTCTTCGTCAATGAGGTCCATTCCTTTTCATACTTCATATTTCAATGATCCTTGGATGCTACCTTCCCTAACCATGTTTTGTGAAGGTCAGTCTAATATTGGAATGGAAATTCCATTGTCAGCGACAAAGATAGTGTATCAGGTTGTTCTTGACTATGTTTCTGACCCAGATCCTATCTCCTCATAGACAGACGGGGAGGATCCTGCTCTCAATTCCATATGGGCAACCTCATTGTCTTGTTCACATGATTTTCTTGATGATACTTTACCTTCGGATGAAGCCATCATAGAGGCCATGAATGGTCCTGATAGGCCATGGGATGATATGCATCATCACTCTTACTTCCTCCTAGAGATAGTTAGGATTGAACAAAACAATTTTAGATCTACCTTGAGTGAGATGGTCAGTCACACCGTAGTTCCACTATATATGCACGATATTTATGTCGAAGGAAACACGGAATATTTCTCCTACCGTAACGATCGACATTTCTCAAGTTCATGGTAAGATTGAAAATGTTTATATCGGTGAGGATTGTTCGCCTAAAGAAATTCATATCTACACTGATATCTTCAAGGAATTCCATGATGTATCTGCTTGTTCATATGAAGAGATGCTAGGAATTGACCCTCACATTATTGAGCATGAAATTAAGACTTATATGGATGCTAGACCTATTCAAAACCATATCTAAGTTGTTAATCCTAGGAAGGCCCTACTATTAAGGAAGAGGTGAAGAAGCTACTCAATGTTAGTTTCATCTACTCGGTTCCTTTGACCAAATGGGTGTCCAAACCCTTTCCTGTGAATAAGAAACAAGGAACCATCCATGTATGTATGGATTTTCGAGACATGAACAAGGCTTTTCCTAAATACAGCTTCCTGACACCTTTCATTGATCATATTCTCAATGAGTGTGTGGGAAGTGTGGTTTTTTATTTTATGGACGGATTTTTAGGATACAATCAAATTCAGATAAAACCTAAGGATCAACATAATATGGAATTCATTTTTCCATGGGGTACTTTTGCATACCAAAAAATGCCTTTCGGCCTTAAAAATATCAGAGCAACCTTCCAACGTGCCATGACCTTTTATTTTCATGATCTCAAACATATCATCGAATCTTATCTTAACGATCTCGCTGCTCACTCTCACAAGAGAGTATATCATTCTATTCACCATCGACTAGTATATGAGAGATGTCATTATTATCACATCTGTTTAAACCCTCACAAGTTCATCTTCTATGTTAGGTTTGGACGTATCTTAGGGTTCTTAGTCTCTGAGAATGGGATCTTGGTGGATCCTATGAAGGTTGAGGCAATACTTTGATTTCCTCCCCTACACAACATTCGTCAACTTCAGAGTTTACAAGGGAAATATAACTTCTTGTGTTAGTTCATAGTAAACTATGCCAATATCACTAACGGTTTCATGAATATTTTGAAGAAGGAAACTCCATTTATATGGGATGATAGAACCAAGAATCATTCGATGCTCTTAAGAAATACTTGGTATCTACGCCTCTGCTAAAGCCTCCTGACTTTGATAGAGTTTATTTTCTTTATATCGCCACGTTCGAATGGATGATTGGTTTGGTTCTAGTTCAGGAAGACGATGAGCTCCATGAGCACATTGTCTACTATCTTAGTAGAAATATAATCGGTCCTAATCTTAAATACTCTCACATTAAGAAGCTAGCCTTAGCCGCCGTAAATGCAGTCCAGAGATTATGTCATTATATATTTCTTTGCAAAACTACCATAGTTGCGGATGTTAATCCATTTCAATATGTCCTTACCAGGCATATCATAGGGGGAAAATACAATAAGTGGTTTGTCATTTTGCAAGATTTTGATCTCGACTTTTCTTCGGCGAAGTCCAAGAAGTTGCTAGTTTTTGTCGAGTTAATATCAAACTTCCCTCGACTAGACGAGGATTTTATCCATGTTGATTCATTCATGGATGAACACATTTTCCTTATCTCGTCTTTGTACCCCTGGTATGGAGACATTTTGATCTATCTTCAAACCTTGGATTTATCTCAACATCTGTCGTGAGACAATCGACGACGTATACAAAATCAAACTAAAAGCTACCTTATCATCGGTGAAAATTTGTATCGTCGAGGCATAGATAATATCTTGCATCATTTCTTGACACACGAGGAAGTTGATCTTGTTATTAATGACTTCCACGGTGGGGATTGTGGTGGTCATCTATCTGGGCTTATGAAATCCCCAAAACATTGCGAGATGGTTATTTATGGCCATCAATTTTTAAAGATTGCATCGAAGTGGTCAAGAAGTGCCACCCTTTCCAGGTGTTTGCTCGAAAAATGCGCTCGCATATAACCCCTCTTCACCTAGTCATCACTGTTGGTCCCTTCACTAAGTGGGGGGTGGATTTTATGGACTATAACCCAGCTTTGGCTAGGGGTAATCAACTTATTATCATGTCCATAGAATACTTCAATAAATGGGCAGAGGCCATTCCTAATGTTAAATTAGATGATAAGATTGCAGGATTTTTCATGTTCAACCAAATTATATCCCGGTTCAGAATCCCAAGGGAGATTGTCACTAATTATGGAAGTCAATTTCAAAATGACATCATGAAATAATTATCATTGAAACTGGGGTTTAAGAACGATCATTTGTTCCCTTATTATCCCCAGGAAAATGGACAGGTAGAGGAAGTAAATAAATCTATGAATACAATTTTTCAAAAAGTTGTCAGCTAGAGGAAATATGACTGGCATCTAATGCTTTACCCTACGCTTTGGGAATATCAAAAATCAGTTCAGACTTCCACTAGTTTTTCTCCTTTTCAGTTAGTACACAGTGTTGAGTCAATTCTCCCAATTGAATGTGAAATCCCTTCTCTTAATTTGGAAATTAAGCTCCTTCCCGACACTTTCGATATTGAAGAATGCCTCGTACACCTAGAGAATCTAGATGCATAGTGTTGAGACGCCTCTACGACTATCGAAGTGAATAAATGACATGTCAACGTCTAGTATGATAAGTTTTTCTGTCCTCGGAAGTATGCTGAGGGTGACTTGGTCCTCCTATATGACCAAGCCAAAGAACTGTTGAGGGAAGGAAAGTTTAACCCCATGCGGCATGGTCCTTATATCGTGCGACATGTTTTGGAAAAAGGAGCATATGAGTTGGAATATTATGAAGGGAATGTGTTGGATGAGCCTAGAAATGGGCTCTACCTTAAAACATATTATGCTTGAGCCCTCAAACTTGGGCATGACTCTTTGTATACTAGTGTATCTTAGTGTGTATATATCTTTTCCTTTGCACCATTCGACTTGCTTATCGAGTTTTCCCTTGGTTGGGAGATGTCAACGGAATATTCAGTTTACATAGGATTCGTATATGGTTCCAATAATGATACACGGAACTTGGATTCTATCACTTGGGTCATTTACTCACCCGAGGGTCAACTAGTGTCTTCAGGTGGCATTTGTCTAGGGCCATCAACGAATAATGTGGCTGAGTATAGTGTTGTTATAGAGCTTTTAAGTAATGCCATTTTTCATGGTGTTCGATATTTATAAGTTCGCTTGGACTCCCAGTTAGTAGTATGTTAGTTAAACGATAGTTACCATGTGTGAGACCCTACTCTACTTCGACGATTCCTACGGGTACAATTTTTGGAACGACACTTTGATTTGATTATTTATAATCACGTACCTAAAATTTCTAATTATGTATCCAATGCATATGCTAATTATGTTCTAGATTGCCATTTTTCACATAACTAAAGTAAAGAAAACACATCCATCAATGTACACATTGTATCATATATAAGTAAATCCAAAGACAAATGTTTTTATATTTTATCTCTCCAAAAAATATGGTGTCATAGTCCAAAATGGGGCTCACACCCTCAAAATACATATATTGTCGATAGACATAATGACCATGGAATCTACGCCTGTGGTGCCGGATGAGTGTCATGATAGCATACTACGTCATTTTTAAGAAACTGGAAAAGTTGCACCCATGCACGAGGCACACCTACCACCTATCGTTGCATCGCCTTTGGCAAATCCTCCACCTGAACCATGGGAATCATGTGCATCAAACGAGATAGATTGTGTTGCACATTTTGAAGCACTCTCTCTGCATATTATCCCGCTGTATCATCTCCTCGTATCCTCCACCAATGTCATGGGAATCCATCTGGTTGTCATAGACCCACGTCTGCACAACAAATCATTTTTGTTAAATACTTGACACCATCCAAAAACATTTTCATATTTTACTCTTTTAAAAAATACAAAAAAATGAAATATATAAAACTATTTCATACCTATATTACCGTAGGCGGAGCCTGGTGGCAATGGCATGTATGGATATCCTATGTATTCAATCCCTGCATAAGGGAAGTCATATGGGGTTATCACCTGTCGACACCACCAAAAGAAGAACTCATTGTTGTATAGGGTTGAAACCATACCACCTCCCAACCTCCTCATCACCTTGGTCCACCATGACATGGTTGGATCCTGTGTCCTATGCATAATGATATCAACTCTAGGGCCTAATCCTGGAACCTGTTCAAATAAAAAACTACATAAGATAGATGTGAACCCGAATTTCCTCTTCATACCCTGTTTGTAGTCTGTCAGTTGGCTCTTCATGTTAGCCAATAGTGAGGTGCACCAATCATAAAATGTGGGTCCTGAGAACTCCACTGAGTAGAACATCAATGGCCTTGATGCCTAGTGAAACGAGGATGATCCTGTGATCCATGTAAGTACGAGAACAATGATTTTCAAACTAAGGTTGCCAATCGCTCTAATGGGGATTTGGCAACCTACCTTTTCTGTCCCTGCAACACAGTGGGTGGAGGTGTATTCATCTATGTTCATGCCACCCCCATCCACCAGGGCTTTAAGGTTCACCACCTCACCCCGACGAGATAATCCTGTAAGGAAATAGATATCCTTGACTTCAACTCTCAATGGATTCCCATCGATATTGAAGGCCTCTGTATCCAGATCCCAAACATTCACCAGCATTTGGAGAAGTCTCACTTGATCCCTCATTCCTTTGAGAGCCCAAAAACTATGAATCCCACATATTTTTAATGCTAATTGGGCCCCTGGATCTATTTCCAGTACAACATCAACTTCCTCATGCTCTCTTTCTCTCCATTCAAGTATCATCCTGCAAGAAGAAATCCATTTTTTGAGTCAAAATTTAAAAAACAAAAAACAAGTTGTGGACCTGTACGTGGGATGTTGTGTTAACAGTCGTGTGTAGGGATGCATACATGTGGGAATTATTTTCCTTCCCCATGTACATGCCTCCATATATGTGGCCTGGTGAACTATAGAATGCATACACCCTAATTCCTAAGTTGTACCTTAAAAAACTCAAAAAATAGGGACTAATTTGAATTTCTAAACCACTAAAAATGAAGAGGAGGGAAAGAGTACTTACTTGGTATAGACGTTTTTCAAATCTGTCGCTTGTATCTCCTGAAATTGACACTTGAATATTGTGGGAAATTTTGGTCCAAAAATGCACTATGTGGGTAAAAAATCAAATGGTATGGTAAAATTGGTTATTTTTTACTATTAGTAGAAAACGTTTTACCCAATTTACATAGTTTTTGCTATTTTTTCAACACAGTGGACTAATAGTGCAATGGATGGAATTGGTTTTGGTCGTTTTATCTAGGGATTCATGTGGATTCTAGCATCACATCGCTCATTCATGAATTTGGCAGGTATTTTCTTTGACCAACATATAGGATAGGACGTCAATCAACTTTTGATTTTTGCATTATCCTATGCATGTGATTCATATGCCTTAGGTACAAACCCATTTATTAGTGACACAAAACCTTCTTATTACTAATATAAGTGTTGTTATTGAGTGGTAGAGACTTACCAAACATGGTTTCCCTAGTTAGAAATTTTGTGCCATTTTGGTGCCCATGCAGACATTTTTCCGTAGGACTAGGAGTCCCTTATAATTCCAATATGACTTTGTGTTTGAACTTCATATTCTTACTCATAAGCATTCTTACCTACACCTATGGGACTTCCATCGAGTCTTATTTAAGCTCTTTTTCGACTCTATAAAAAAGCAAAAATATTTATGAGTTAACTTGTCTCTTTCACACTCATTAAATGGCTTTGAAAGGACATATATTTGGTGTAATTTTAACCCTTTTTTGGACCAAGTAAGATTAATTTTGAAAAATTAATACTCTAGTCACTAGTGCCTAGAAGAGTTCTCCTTAGTATTTTTTTATATTTTTCCAGGCCTAGGGGACTAAATTTACGAAAAGGAAATTCTTTGGAGTTAAGTTGTAATTTCATTCCATTATCATGCTTGCAGTATTGAACCTATTGTCCATTCCTGCTTTCTCTCTATAATCCTATTACCTCAGCAATTTACATCTTTAGCCAAGGAGAGCCTTGTTTATATCTTTTGAAGCTTGACACCATGTACCCTAAGAGGAAACATTCCCCCTAGTGTCCATGCCCCGCATGCATCTCCTTGCATTGAGCATAGGTATGTTCCATTATTTGGAACTAATTTCTTACTCATGAAACTTGTTTCCTCTCTTGTATCATAACATTCATTTGTCTATGGAAAAGCAAAAAAATTGGGTGGGAAAAGAACATTATCTCATATTGGCAGCAATCGTGTCACCTTTGAACAGAGAACAAACTTTTAAAGTCCACTTGTCATCCAAAGCTTGGTCTTAGCATGACCTTAGGAAGCTGAGTTCATTGATTAGAGTTTACTCCTTCGACTGGTTACTCTTCTAGTAGATATGGATATTTTGATTGATGCCTCATGCATCACAAAGTTTCATTATCAATTCTATGTTTTTGGATTCTTCCATATGTCTCATGCTCTTGTTCAAAGGATGTCTATAAGCCTATGTCAATCATTTCTCAGAACTCTTGTCTTTACATGTCAGCCATACCCTCAGTGTGTCTTATAATTACATGAAGTTGTATTCCTACCATGCACCCTGGTCATAATTTCATTATGGGTAGGTAACCTTGAACCCAACAGTCAAAATCTCCTCTGTGGTCATTGATTGGGGGGTTTCCCTTTTGTTTGAAGGAAAGAAATATATTCACACATTGGGATTTGTGTCATGTCTTGGATGTCATTAGCCTTATTGTTGTTTTCCTTTCCTTTGTCGTCAGTTTTCCTTATTGGATTCTATTAAGAGGGTCTCTTTCGTGCACAACTTACATCTGGTGCATGCGAGAGATGCAGAGGGTCATTGGTTCGTGAACATCCTCTTCATATGAGTTCCTCCAAATCATCAAGATATTGCTTTATACCTCATGTTGACTCATGAAAGATGCCTTAATTCTCTACTTTCAGTGGTTCTCCTTCCATCAACTTCATCTCATCTATTCTGGAAACAATGCCTAGAGTTTTATGAGTACCTAGAGGCTTGTAGTCATTAGTGGCAATTTCTCCCACCCTCAATAGTTGGGAATACATAATATGTCTCTTGATCGATGGATTCTTCAAGTGTTAGAGCTCAACACCTTTATTCACACTTGTAATAATGTACTCAATTCCTTGATACCTACTTTCATTATCGATAGGTTGTCTCATGTTTGATAACGATATCCATTAATGATCGATACTCAAATGAAGTCTCATTGTGTTCGAATTCAACTCCTCTATTCACAAAATGTAGACTTGTACCTTTAGAGGATCATGTAGAATACTTGAAGACATCAGTTTATAGTAGCAACTTTCCTGAGTTGTTGCTATCATTCATTGGATGAGCACCTATATGACTTCAGTGATCATGGGAGATCAGATTGTACTCCATTGTATACATATATCTTAAAATTGATTTTGAGACTCGTTTTCATTGGGCCTCATTCATGACTATGAAAACCTATGGCATATGTACACTTTTTATTTCCTATTCATGGCCATGAACAGTTGTTTGGTATATTTCCACATGGATCTGTAGTGTAATTCAAATTGGATACCATGTGTACAAAGTCATTATGAATTTTAATATTCTCATGATAAAATAGTTCTTCTAGCCGAGTCTCCATTACTTCACTTTTGGGAATTATAATGTATTTCAACCATCGCAGATACTCCTCTGACCTCACACATTAGGGGTCATCTGTTATAGCAAGATTTTCCTCACCCCATGAAACTTGCTCAGAAGTCCTTTTCCATTTCCCTATGAAGACTTGAAGTCCCTTTTGCACTTCCTAGAGCCAAAAAATCATCGTTTTCCACATATAAACACCCTAATAACTATACATCATGTGTATACATAGGTTGCACCATTACAACCCATGTACATCAGGCTTTGTGCCAAAAATTAAAAATTGTGTTAGGTTTCCATGTCACGTCACGAGATCCATGATCCTTGACCTTCCATATCTTGGAAACATTCTAACTCAGCCCTTCAATACCATTTGAAGGATATAAATTGGGCCATATCCAAGCCATGGAAGAGGAGAGAATTCAAATTTTGAGAGAAAATATACTTTGGAGAAATTTTCACTTCACATTGATTTTGCACCCCTTTGTCCTTTAAAGTCTAAACACATTGTTCAACCCCCCAAGCTCTTCCCTCTTTGATGGAGAACCTCATTGTCTCTCTTATATGAGCTTTCCTTTGGTGGAGGCCTAGCTAGAAGGAACTTAGTTTCTCAGGTTTGAAATGTTCCAACATGGAAGTTGGTCACTTATACACTTCTGTTGATCATTCTTTAATAGAAATACTCTTTTTCTCATCCAATTGATATCTTGCAAATATTTGAATTGTAATTCCATGGGAATATTTGTTATTAATGTTAATGGATTATGCTATTGTATGTTATAACATTATATCTTATCACCATATTCTTGTGTATCTTGGTTGTTGAGGAAAAGTTGCAGGTATAAATTTTTGGGTCATGTGATAAACGGTGGTGTTTATTGAACGTCCACATGAGGTAGACTCTTTATCTTGTCTTGTTATCATTTTCATTTATATATAATAATTGGTATTAGAGTTTATTTATGCAATCATTCCATCTATTTTGGTTTACCCCATTCCATAGAGTGATTTTACTCATAACAATTCCCCATGAAAAACCATCAGAATCCACCAAGAAGTAGGACCATTCCTTAATCCATGAAGAGAAGGATTCCTAATCTTTTGTGCCTGAACACATCATTTCCTATATAAGAATAATGTTTGGAAAGAAAKCTTTAACTAGACATTTGAGTGTTAATATGTTCGAGACACCTTGATTCGAAATGGATCTAGAATGAAGAGTGGTTAAGACTCAGTACCTGCAAAATAAATTGACAATCAATCAACATTACAAAATCCAAGTAAAACAATGCAAGTTAATGTGGAATAAGCCAAATAAGAATGTAACTAAAAAGTTAAAGAAAAGTAATTAAAATGACAAGGAAATGAATATAAGAGAAGGTTAAGGAACTAGAAGTGAAGGGCCATGGTTGTTGGCCTTCCCTTACCCCCTATCTTTCCCTATTTCTATACACTCACTCATTTCCAAAGGGATTTTTTCCAAGGATGAGGAGAGAATTGTAAAATCTTGCAAACTTGTAAAAATAAGAATACTTAGCACCATTTGACTAGTTTTTGCATTTGGGTTCTAGGGTAAAATAAACTTGTCCATTATGTTATTGATTATTGTGTCTATCATTCTAAATTTCATTTGAAAAGGTGCACAGTTCACCATTAAATTCCATCCTCTGTTCATGTTCAGAATATGAGAATTAGCAAATATATAATTTGGTTTACTGTGTTCAAAAATTTATTTTCCATTAGAAATTTGTGAGAGACAAAAACTATAAGATGATAGCCGACCATTATACCAAGTTGTGAGATCAATGGATGTGATCATCCAGTTGTTGGAGAACTTTCTAAAATGAAATTTCACTCTCATGAGGGTTTCTCTCCCTACCTGAGCATTGCT
>JASDQU010337999.1:0-12546 GCA_032191745.1 Picea mariana
CACGAGGCCTTTCCATAGAAACATCGGAGTGAGCCTCTCTCCCCTAGGGTTTTGTCTCTGAGGCCCTGCCATAGCAGCACTTCAGAGCTCTTCCCTCCAGTCCTAAGCCGTCCTCCTTCAACCTATGCGTCCTTCACTCTTGACTCCATTAAACCCTAAGGCACTGATCTAGAAGTCCTCCAACATTGAAGTGAAATTAGTCAAACAACTCTCAAACTCTTTGAATTTTAAACCCTAACTACACTAACCCTAGCTATAGCTAACCCTACTAACCCTAAGTTGTTGACGTCATCCTTGGTTATTACATTTTAATGCAGCAACGTTTTACTTTATGAGCAATTGAATGGTAGTTAAAGGCATTAATTAAGTCAAGTATTGATTTATTACATTGAATTCCATATCATTCTAGTATTTTTTGGTGAAGTGACATTATCTTTTAGTGTTATTTTGTAAACATTGACTTCGTCAACATTTACTTTCAAATTTCTTATATTGAATATCAAATAGTCTTTGATATATACGAAGTACTAACCAAAGCCTGCATATATCAGTTTATTGTTGCTTTGTTCTTGGGCAGGGATTCTACTTGGTTATCTTTTTTGGCTATAAGCCGAACTATCTGTTTCGGTGGTGATCTGTGAAGGGGGAAACTTGTCATTGTCTGATTATCCTTTAGCCTCTTCAGAACCCTTGGTCACCGGGGACGTCTCCCCTGGGCCTCACCTCCTTGAAAAGAAAGAACCTTCCCATCGTGGTGACATTGGGTGGGATAGGTTCCTGTTATGCCAGTTTGGCCCTCTACTTTATAGCCTTTCTTCCTAGCTACAAACTATGCGATAACAAGTCCAAACCATGACCAAGAGATAGTCCAAGCCAAAACGCAATCTGCTAGCTGCAACAACTGCAACGACAACTCTCCTCCAAACTTGCGCACAAACTGAGCAACTGCAGTGCGTACAAGTGTTGCTCTGCAATTCTGAGAATGCCTGCCAAAATGAATACTGGCCTCCTATATTTATACTAATTCTAGCTAACTGCCTGGGCCGACTTCTCATTCTCGGTGTCTATTTACTTAGTATATAATATTTCTTCTGGCTGACTTCTTCTCTTGTAGGATAATAACCTAATACCAATTATCCTCTTGAGCCGACTAGTCTTCTAGGGTTATTAGCCAACTCATTAGGGTTTCTTCTTGCTTCCCAGAATATTCTATTCTCCTCAAGTTTACACATGGAGGTAAATACCTCCTGCAAATACCATAATATTAACATCACTGAACTCTCCTTTATTTCATAACGTTTGCTTGGAAATTATGCTCTTTAACTTGTTCATACCTAGGGAGTGACAGAATGACCTAGTAAATTGGTTCCATTTAGGATGAGTTTCCACTGGGTTGGTCTATGAAAGGTCATCGTCCATTCCTTCCATACTTACGACTTTTCATCATTATCCCTCTCATCTTCCCCTACCTTGTGGGAAGAAGGGGCTAAACGTCCAGAGGGTAAAAGTAGCTGGAAAGAGTTAAAAGCCAAAATAAAACCTTTGAGATGCTTCGCCAGGGATTTTCGAGAAAGCAATAAAAGGCTTCTCAGTAAGAAAAGGGGACCCATAAGATAAAATAAAACTCAAGGTCTAGTTGGTGGATGGGAGGTCTCATCATGAGCCGACCTATTAGGTCCATGGGCATCTATCGGTATGACACTACCATCTATCTGGTCACCAAACCAGGGTAGTGGCTCTTGGTGGCATAGCCAAGAGAAATGGGGTCTCATCACGAGCCATCCTTCTCATTTTCGTGAAGTGTTTGTGGGTAACGTTGTCACCTCTGGTCACCACACCAAGACAATGTCCCCCATCTTTTCCGTTGAAAAGAAAAAACAATATGACTAAGAATAAAAGGCATTGAATGGGCTAGGAAACAATGGCATCCATGATAAGGTGAAGCTCGCCCTCTACAAAGGCAATCATGGGCAAGACCTACATTTCCCTGTTATCACTTCACCCTCTGCCCAAACACTTCCCCTATACCATTTTACACACTTACATGACCTAGATTGGCTCTCACCTGGGAAACACCTCAAACTTCAGTTGGATTAGCCCAATAGGACATCCTGAGACCCTCTCCAAATCTGACTTGTTAAACTGCATAACGTCATTGACCATTTGTTCGGGTAAAGGGGGATTTGATGCACATGTTTGGGTAATTTGATTATTGGATGTGATTGACATTGCTATGAGCCTTGTGAATTATGAGCCCATGGAGGGCATACTTGTTGTTGCTGCAGGACCATGCCCGGTGGGCAGGTAGATATGGGGAGATGATTATCTTGGACCTCCATGGGGATGAAAGCCTATAGATGGATGTTGTGACCCCAACCACGGCCAGAGAGATGTCAGAGACTTGCACCAGGGAAAAGGAAGGAAATTTCATCAGAGACACTTTGGCAGACCTAAACCCATGGGGGTCTTGCTCTTCCACTTAGACGTTGGCCTTGGGAGGCCCACAATGTCACCATTGTGACCCTAGATGTCACCCAGCATCAGGATTGGCATTTTGGAGGTAGTTATGTGCTAATTGACACATGTGGCATCATCCAGGGGCTTGGAAAGCCTTTAGTTTTTCAGAGAGGCCCAAAGTTTCACCCAAGAGGCTCTGTGTCACCTCTAAAGATGATTTTAGGGTTTGATTATTTTAATTTATCTAAAAACTGGATTTTTCATGTAATTTGGCCGTGTCGGCCTTTTCATGACCTAAAATTAATTAAAGGTCATAATTATTGTATAAATAGAGAGATAAAACTCTCATTTTTTCATCATTCACTCATCACACAAGTGGTGGTCTGAAATTTGGCCCTCTTTACGGGTTATTGGCTGAAATCTAGTGGTGTGCACTTCTTGGAGGAGGCAACTCTTGGTGTATTTTGACAAATTTTCATGTGGAGGATCTTCAACTAGGGTTTATGTTTGATTATTCTTGGTGAAGTAAGTGGAAAATCTGAATTTCTTTATTGTGAATGAATGCTTATGGTTAATTTACTTGTTTCATGTCTAACATTATGAAATTGCTTGCTTGAAACCCTAGGATAAAGACATATGTTACTATTTTTTTCTCTATAGTCTTACACTTGCTAAAATTTCTTGAAAGACACCTATCTAGAAGTAGATACTAGAGCCCTACCATTGTAGCACTCTAGTAACCCTACTTCCTTTCCCATTGCATATTTTATTTCAATTTGTCTAGGGAAAAGAGAAATCGCTAGGGCCTAACTTTCGTTACTACCTAGTAATTATCTCTAGGAGTTGGTTTTTGAGGCTTTGGGCTACTAACACCTCTCTTATCCTATCCATCCCCTTTGACTAAACATTATCATTGTTATTTTCCTCTAAGATTTGCTGCTGCCATCATTGACTCCATTACCCTAAAAAGACACTAGTCTACCATTTACAAGTGTTGATTGATCAAACAATTTTCAGAACCTCTTCTCTTGAATACCTACTAACTTCTACTAACCTTAGATTAGCCTAAATCATTAACCTACTTCTTCTTGTTGCAAAAAATTGTTACAGCCATCTAACAACAATAAATTAACCCTAAAAGTGACATGTTATGCTAGCTAGATGTTGCTAAAACTGCTTGTGACTATATATTATCAAATTGTCTAGTTAAAACTATTATTTCAAGTCTTTATTCAAGCATTTTAGAGCATAAATCTTGTGGCTGTTGCAAATTTCTTATTGTTGTTATAAATTGTTACAATGCTTCAATTTTATATCAGCTAGTACATTTCTTAAGTGTTCATTGTCTTATGAAGCACTAACATCATTTTAGTACTTGGAAAGTGCCCCTTTTGTCTTGTTGTCTTGTTCTGGGTAGGTACACAATATTATTTATTTGCTGCATCTTCAATAAGACTTAAAGAACCTTTTAACTTGAGTGATCTGTGAGAGGGTAATGATTTCCTTGTGTCATTTTCCTTAGCCTTCTCAAACCGCCAGGTCATTGGGGATGTCTCCCCTGGGGTACTACAACATACTTCTAAATAGAAAGGGATTTTCTATTAAGGTGATAATGATAGGTCATTCCCAATTATGCCAATTTTGTATCCACTTGACTTGGGCTTTTGGGAAAGTACCAATTGTGCGATAACAATCCCCATGATACATGAGACTATAGTCTAGTGGGGACAACTAGACTGATAAGTCTCTCACAGCCTCTTCATCAAGAGGTGGGGGACATTACATAAAATGAGGTTTATGTTGTTAATGCTTGGACTAGGTAAGGAATCTCTCTTGTTATTACTTGTTTTCTTGGTTGCAAGGTTAATTTGCTAAGCTTTTGGGGAGTATAAGGGTATACAACCCCACTAAGCCCATCATTTTGTCTTGAAACAACTTGTTGCATAAAGGAATACTAGGAGGAGTAGAAGGGTTTACACCCTCCTAGGGTTTTTTCCTAGCTAGTTTAGCTTTCCTTGAGGAGTGTTGACCACCTATTTCGAATAGGGGTCAACGTCATGTACCATGAAGATATGTACCTTGTGGTACAACATGTTTGAAGACTGATGGCTTAGCAGGACAGTTTTTCCCCCAGCACATCTTTCTATGTTCATGGAATGCCCACTCCCCTACATGGGATAATAATGTAATATGTTAGCATGTATCAATTTTTGGTTAGTTTCCTAGGACTTTATCATTAGGGAAGTCCTTTCATCGAGTGTTTTTTTTTCCCAGGTAATTAATCTTGCTTACGGGTGACTTTAATAACCCTTGAGTTTTTCACTCAGATAATCTTCCAAAGTGGTGAAAGGCGTTCTAATGATCGAGCCCAATGACCATGCTAGACATCCACTAGAGTCTTGCGGAATTTCGTTAAGTTTTGATAGGATATTTTAATAATTAAATTTTTCCGTAAATTGGAAATTTTAATTATTTTCTATGAAAAATATAAAAATTTGGTCCTTGAGGATTTTGTATAGGGGTGTGAGTACTCGAATCAAATGGCTTATGACCCCGTACACCCTTGGACCAAGCTTCAACTCAATTGGACAAGTTTTGATAGGTCATTGTCAATGAGGATTCCAAGTCGATGAAAAGTCAACAAATAATTGGCTAAGGTAAAAAAAACAAAAAATTGTAAAAATGTCTGAAGTCAAGAAAAGAAGTGGGGAAGTGTTTTCTATTGTATTTCCTAATTTGGAAAAGTAAAAATCCCACTCGCTTCACAAACACAGATACTATGTGGAAAGTTTACTTTGAGCTTTGTCCTTTTGACTTATATAAGACCTCTGTCCTCTAGAGGTTACCAGGCCTCTATGTTTTTGTTTTGTACTAGGATCTTTGTACTTCTAATGGCTGCAAGGCTTATTCTTGATGCAACTTCTGCTCTGGATTGACTAACTACTTTCTCTTTGTAATCTGCACATGAGAAACTAGATAACATGCTATGGAAAATACTTCTTTAACTGAAAGTCAATTTCTCTTTTTACCAATTGACTCTGTTATCCATCAAAGTTGCACTAGGATGGACTTCCAACAAGCTGCCAAAGTTTGAACATTGGTGTTCAAAATTCAGAAGTTCAGCCGGTCGTAAAGACCACCCTGTTTCTTTCACATTTCCATAAAAAATTGTAATAAGAGATGTTGCATGATGAACTTGTAAAAGGTCTTAGCCACCTTAAGTCCTAAGCGTGAGTACTCTAGAGTGTTTTTTTTTTACTTACTAATTATATTTTGCCATTTTCAGGCAATTTATAATTTATGAGTTTTTTCACTCAATTCCTTCAGAGCTGGAGTATATGCCCATGGTTAGGCTTGAGCATGGATTTAAGCCTAGTGTCTAATGTATATTACCATGCTAAACATTCTCCTAGAGTCTAATAGAAATGTACTAAGTCCCCCTTAGGATTTTTTTTAATTTTTTTTTGTTAATTAAAAATTGGCAGAATTCAACAATTTTTAATTAAAAAATAAAGATGTATTAAAAAAGTGGTACTAGGGGACTAAATAGGCCATGGGGATGCTCATTTTTTGACCTGGAGCACCCATATTACTTAAGTACCCACTTGTTTGAGTAAAATTAGTGATTTTAATCACTTAAAATTAATTTTACCCCAAAAAACCCAAAAAGGTCAAATAAAATCAATAAAAATCAGCAAGGGCACAAATTAAGGAAACATGTGGGGACATGTTTGAGATGAAATAAAAGCACAAAAGGAAAGGTGGCGCCCCTAGGAGGATGTATGATGGATCAAAGGCATGATGTATGGCATATATGGTTGGTTTACAATATGTGTTCAAAAGGAGGTGCACACCTCTCCCTTGAGGTGGTGCATTCTCCAAGGGAGATCCCCTCCCAAATCCTTGAGTCACTCAAGTGATTGCAAGGTGGCAGCTTGGTAAACGTGTGGCATAAGGAGAAGGCTACAACTCGCCTCTCCTCCTCTTACACTTGTTCTCAATCAAGAGATGCGCCCCTCACACTTGGCATGCGTCCTCCTCATTCGGATCTCCACCCAAACGTGTATAAAGAAAAGCCTTCTCTCCTATTGTTAGTTAGTTGGAGCTTGGGAAAAATTGCTTATTGTATCATTCTTATTGTAATACTTTTTCATATTGGAATAAAAGGAAGACTTTGGAGGTCAAATTAGTGGATTGTCCAAATGTGTGGATGCTTGTAAATGAGGTGATGTTGTTTCATGATTTATGTTGTTATATTGTGACTTAAATTGGAGTTGTAGAAGTATTGTTACTTACTTGAATAGGAATACTAAATTTGCTTGATTAGTAATCCTCTTGTTTATCTATTAGTAAGGTTTTCAAATGCAATTTTGTTTTGCTTAACTAATTGTGTATTGAAGTCTTGCTTGTAGGTGGCACCTTTTTCTAACCCTTTATTTTGCAAGGATTTTGAAGTAATTGATGCTCTACTTGGAGATTAGGAGGATCTAGATTGATGCTTCTACTCTTTTAAGACGCTTGAAGAAGATCCCTCTTCACTTCACCAAAGAAGGACCCCATAGCCCAAAGATATTCCAAGCATAAGCTTTCTCTCTCCTCCTCTCTATTTTATTTCTAAAGAAAAAATCGTTTGGTTACTTCTCTTTCATGTCATCTAGAATTTATTTCAAAGGTTGATATTAGTATCTAGTATTGTATGCATTGGATCTCAAGATCTAGTTTGAATTCTTTCTTATTCAAAAGAGTAGATCTTAGTAGTTTTTTGTAGCAATTTTCTATACTTTTTATCAAAATTCTTAAAGTAGAAAGTTGCTCTAATTTAGCATTGTAGATCTAGCTATTTAGGAAGCTTAGCTTGTTTTTTTAGGAAAGCAAACAGAAAGCTCAAAAAGAGCCTAGCTTAGTCTCATTTAAAGCTTCAAAAAATCCTTAAATTTGCTTTTATTTCACAAGAAAAATTTTAGAAAATTTTGTTAAGTATTTACCTTTTCATATTAGTTTCTTAAAAGAGTTTGCCATCATTTTCTAATCCTTCTCTTTGCTGGTTTTTGGCAGGCCCTTCATAAAACAAGGGGAAACTCTGGCGAAGTCAAAGCTAAGGTGAAGAAAATCTAGCCTAAGTTGGAACCCTTGAAGACCAAGACCTTCAAAGAGTCCCTTGTAATCAATTTTCTTCAATTTTGATCCAATTTTCAAGGACCCAAAATCCCTAGAAAGAGAAAAAGAGAACTTAGTTTCTCGGTTGTAATAGGAAGCAATAAAAGCGGGCCTCATAGTGCCCAGTTTCGGCCTCCCTTTAGGGGATTGGCAATGTGGTGGTGTGTTCAAATTTTGGTTTCTTGCTTTTTCTCTTTTCAGTATAAGTTAAAGGAATCAATCAATCTATCTTGACAACAACACTTAGATTGATTTTAATTTGGAAAGTAACATTTAATTGCTAGATTAGTTTTGCAATTTCAAGTTGGCAATAAACCATCCCCTCAGCTCCTCGCAAGAGGCCTGGTCAGTGTGGATTAGTAATTAGCCTCACATTTCAATTAAGTCATTTATTTTTCTTGTTTAAAATAAACAAATTCCCCTCAGCTCACAGTGCAGTTCCTGACCCTTCTAGTTGTGATCTAGTCTCGATCTGCTGGAAATAAGTTTCATACACGCTGTGCTGGTCAGTGGTTGATAGTTTAATTAGGACAACCTCTAAAGTAGTTAACTTAATGCGCGGAAAAACGCCTTGAAGTGACCTGCGAAGTAAGGTGGGCCCTCTTGGGACCTGGCTTCCCACCTGTTTTGGACATCCAACACTTTGAGTGAGTTTTACTGGTGAGACCATTGGGTTTCGGTAAAGCTCTCTGCAAGTTTCCAAACAAAGAGTTAACCTCCAAGGAGGCCCAAACCATTTCATTAACTAAACATCAATTTATCCTAATAAAACACATGAACTACATTGCCCACGATTCACTTTAAGGCACTGGTCTCAATTTTCACAGGCTTCATTTTCAATTTGGTTATCTATTTAATTTAAATGAAACTTGCATCTAACAATTGTTTCTCAGTATCATTTTGATGCAAGTATATGCTTATTGATTATATATCGTGGTGAATGTTTACTTCATGTTTTATCAATTTATGGTTGATTGTTTAAAAGAATAATAAACTCATAGATTTCATTTTTTGTACTTAGCTTATTTCAAAGCCTTAGTATATTTGTTAGGGACTATCCCCCTTGGCTTCGCTAGGAGTTGGCCTAGACGGAGGAGTTGAGGATTAGGTGACAGCACCTTAACTCTCACTTGCCCCCAAGGACACATCGAGTGGATTGAAGATTTCTTTAACGTCTCCCAGGTGTGTATAAGGCGGCAACATATTTTGGCGTCATTGTCGGGGATAAATCTTTCTATTCTCGGAACACGACTTGTTTTTCCTTGTTTTTACTTAGTTTTTGATGCTTGTAGTTTATTAGAAATATACTCAACCATCCGGCAACTCCATTTAATTCCAGTTTAACTAGGTATTCTACAAGGAGGAATTCAGAAGGCATTCTTAACTTCATTCCTGAACCTGAGAAGGTTTATCGAAGGAGGTTAGCTAAAGCCTCTTTTCGTAGAGTACTTAGTCATTTAAGAACTGAGTCCATTTCTAATATCCACTTGCTTTTTGCTAGTAGTAATTTTTCAGAAATGGCCATATATGCTCCATGTGATTTTAGTGCAATAAACAATTATCCACATGCTATTCCTGAAAAGGCAATTTAAAAACTCCCTAGTTTTCGAGGCAATAATGCCATTTCAGCTAAGATGCATGTCAAATCATTCATGATATGTATAAATAAATGGTGTGCTGCACATGATTATGAAGATGTAAAAATGAAGTTATTTGTTCTTTCCTTAGAAGATGTAAAAATGAAGTTATTTGTTCTTTCCTTAGAAGATGATGCTTCAGACTGGTATGAAGACAAGCCGAATAACACCTTCAAAACTTTGAAAGATATCATTGATTCCGTTACTGAAAAAGTGGGGGGAGAAAAGATATCACCGTCATCTTTTGGCGTCCCTCAACACAATGAAGAAAAATGAAAATGAAACCATGGATGAGTTCAACAAAAGGTTCAATGAACTAGTTTCGAGCATGCACCAAGACATCAAACCTCCTGAGAGTGCTATCTTGATCTACTACATTGAGGCTTTCGGTGGTGAAATGAGGTATCAACTAAGAGATAAGGAACCCACCGACCTCAAAAGGGCTCAAGAAACTGCTATCAAGATTGACAAAAATATGCAAGCTTCAGGAAAGTCAAACCTTCCAGGATTCACAAGAGGCAGTTCTTCAAAACAGTTAGATCCTAAAGAAAAAGCAGCAGTTCCAGATAATAAGGATCCATCATATGACCCTTTAAAGGCCATAATAGAGATGGTTAAAAGAATGGAAGCCACTCATGCTACCCAACTTAGTGCATTGCAGAATAGGTTGATAGCTATGGAGAGGTCCCAAACCCAGAATAACAGATTCCAACCAAGGCCTGGAAATGAAAGATGGCAAAAGAAAAATCCTCAACAAGAACAAAGGCCACCTAATCAGTTAGAATCTAATAATGTAGTAAATGAGGACATACCACCCTTTTGTAGAGCATGTGAGGACTTTCATGAAGAGTCCACTTGTCCAGTATTTTTTCAAATAAATGAGCATGGCCTCCCTCCAACAAACAACTTTGTGGGTCATTCAAGAAGCTCTAACCACATAAACAATTTTGGAGAAACTCATCCATTGTCAATGGATCATTGGCTCCAAATGCAAGAAAGGTGTGAACAATCAAAAGAAGTGGTCGAAGAGTATGATAATGTCACCAAGCTTTATGGACACAAGCCCACAAACGAGCAGATTCTAGAGATGCCCAGACATAAGGGAATTGTTTACCGAAGAAAAAGGAGAGAAGTTTCAAGAAAATCTCAAACAAATTTCCCCAAGGTAACTACTCCCCTTCCAATTACTGATCTATCTATTGATTTAGGTAGTTGGATTTCGAATGCTAAAATATTGGTTCCAGTATCAGACCTTTTGAAAATTCCTTCACAAAAGGAAAAATTACTCAAAGCAATAAATGTTCTTGATAGTAAAAGGGTTGTAAAAAATCAAGAGGTTGACAAGAATCAGGAAAAAGAAAAGGAACTATACAAAGACCCACTAGTGGTTTTAACCAGCAGAGATAGAACCAAAAAAGAGAATCCCCGTTTCTTTGTGTCTCTAGAAATAAATGACCAATGGTTACATAACTGTATGTATGATTCATGAGCTTCATCCAACATCATTACTAAAGGAATCATGTAGAGGCTAGGCCTTAAAGTTACAAGGCTCTATCAAAACATATTTTCCATGGACTCTAGTGAGGTTGAAACCCTTGGGATCATCATAGATCTGTCAATTAAGCTAGTTTTCCACCCAGATTTTGCTTTTAAAATGGATGTGCTTGTAATTGATGTGCCAGATGTTTGGGGTATGCTTCTCTCAAGAAAGTGGGGAGCTCACATGGGTGGTTGCATAAATATGGATTTATCCTTTGCAAATATCCCATACCCTCCTCCATCAACAGAACATTTCAGACTCTTTAGAGAAACAGAGAGGAAGTACCATATAGAAGACCCTAAAGAGCAATTTAATGAGTTCTTATGCCAAACATCTGACATGGGTAATTTCTCTATTTGTTCAAAATTCCTAGCACCAATTGAAGAAAAGTTTAAGGATGAAAAGGAAAGTGATAAGGCTTGGAAGATGAACTTTGATGGTGCACATTCAAGATTAGGAAAAGGGGCTGGGATTGTCCTAGCTTCACCAACAGGAAAGTCTTACAATTTTGCATTTAGGTTAGAATTTGATGCAACAAATAATGTGGTTGGGTATGAAGCACTTCTACTAGGTCTAGAAATTGCAAAAGATATGGGGATAAAAATAATAAATGTCAAGGGTGACTCAGACTTAGTCATCCTCCAGGTTAAAAATAAATTTGGATGCAAAAGTGAAAGATTAAGGAGATACAAAAATGCAATTTGGGATACCATAAAAATGTTTGATGCTATGGATATCATTTCAGTACCTAGGGATCAAAATAGTCTAGCCGACAGTTTGGCAGTTGCAGCTTCAACCCTCTTACCGTCAAAATATTTAATCAGAGGAGAAGGAAAATTGGAAATAATCTTTAGACCTTCAATTACAAATAATGTTGATCATTGGCAAGTATTCAGAGATGAAAAACAAATCCTAAGATTCATTCATAATGTTCAAGAATTCTCAGATTTCAAGGTCAGTTATAAAGAAGAAGGCAAAGATTATTCTAAGGAGGATGACTCAATAAGGAATTCATCCCCTAGGGGAATAACTGCTTTAGAAAAGATCTTTGACAGGCATGACATGCACAAGAAGAAAAGGGAAGTAATAAAATCCGACAGCTATATAGAAGTAAACATTGGGACAGAAGAAGCCCCAAGACTCATAAAAATCGGAAAGGGTACTTCAGGAAAAGAAAGAAAACAATTAATAAGTCTTGTTAGTGAATATAGGGATGTATTTTCTTTTACATATGACGAACTCAAAGCTTATAAAGATGATGAAGACACAAAACCTTTCCAGCAAAAACTTAGGCGAACAAATCCTAAGTTGGCACCTTTGATTCAAGCAAAGCTCAAAAAAATGTTGGATGCTGGCATCATTGCCCCAACAAGGCACTCTGCATGGTGTTCTAACTTGGTAGTAGTTAGAAAGAAAAATGGGGGAATAAGACTATGTATAGATTTTAGAAATCTAAATCTTGCATGCATTAAGGATAACTAGCCCTTGCCCAACATGGAAACTCTATTGCAAAGAGTTACTGGGTCAAAAATAATGTCTATGTTAGATGGTTTCTCTGGATACAATCAAGTGTTGGTGAGAAAAGAGGATCAAAATAAGACAACTTTCACCACACCTTGGGGCACCTTTGAGTATCTTAGAATGCCCTTTGGATTATTAAACGCAGGGGCCACATTTCAAAGAGCCATGGATTTTTCTTTTCACGAATTGATGGGCAAGATCATCGAAATATACCAAGATGATTTGATTGTGTTT
>JASDQU010338000.1:0-12546 GCA_032191745.1 Picea mariana
ACGTTCCGAGCGACCTTGATCTGCTTGCTGCTTCATTCTATTCTGTGCCATGACCAAGTTCTCTTTAAGGGTACGAAGGATATCCTCTCGGACTGTAAGTGTTTGGTCAACCGCCTGGACCTTCGAGGTACTTGGTAAGTATGAGAGAACTGAAGGCGGCTTCTGTCCATATACTGCTTCAAAAGGAGTCATGAGAGTGGATGTATGGTATGTAGTGTTGTACCACCATTCGACGAGGGGTAACCATTGAGCCCACTGGTGTTGTTTTTCAGAGGCAAAGCACCTTAGATATGTTTCCAAACACTTGTTGACAACTTCCGTTTGACCATCCGTTTGGGGATGATAAGCTGAGCTGAGATGCAATTGTGTGCCCTGTATCTTAAACAATTCTTGCCAAAAATTGCTTGTGAAAGTTGGGTCTCAATCGGAAACAATAGAGTGCGGCATGCCATGCAGCTTGAAGACCTGGTCCATGAAAATTTGAGCCACCGTGGGGAAGAGAACAAAAATGAACATACTTGGAAAGGCGATCCACCACGACCATTATGACTGATTTATTCCCCGATTTGGGTAAGCCTGTAATAAAGTCCATAGATATATCCTTCCAAATAGCAGGGGGAATCGGAAGTGGTTGGAGGGTGCCTGGAGATTTGATTGTTTCTCCCTTGTTGCGTTGACACACCTCACATTCAGTGACAAACTTACGGATGTCTTGTTTCATACCATCCTAGAAAAAAGAACGTTTGACTCGGTCATATGTTTTGGTGAACCCCGAGTGCCCCGCTGTGGGTGTAGCATGAAGCTCAGAAAGCACCGTGGATTTGAGCTTGGATTGTTTACTTAAATACAAGCAACCTTTGTATCGAAGCTCATCCTGGAGCCAGGAGTACCCTAGGGTAGCCGGAGCCTTGTTCTGCAGTTGCTGGATTAGATGCAAACTTTTGGGATCTTGAAGCCATTCCTGGCGCACAGCTTGGAGCCAATCGGGTACAATGAAGGAAAGAGAAAAAAGGGATCCTTCATCTTCATATTTCCGGGACAGTGCATCCGCCACGACATTGTCTTTGCCCTTCTTGTAAATGATCTCATAATCATATCCAAAGAGCTTAGTCACCCATTTTTGTTGTTCCTGGGAAGAAATGCGTTGTTCCAGAAAGTACTTGAGGCTTTGATGGTCTGTCTTAATTTGGAAGCGTTGCCCCAAGAGATACGGACACCACAACTCAACGACATGCAGAATCGCCAACATTTCTTTTTCTTAAATGGGTTTGCCCAGATTCTTTTCAGACAGTTGCTTGCTAGTGAAGGCCAAAGGTCGACCCTCTTGCATAAGGACAGGGCCGATTCCTTTCCCTGAGGTGTCACCTTCCAACACAAAGGTCTTTGTGAAGTCAGGAAGGGCCAGAACCGGAGTGGTGCACATGGCTGTCTTCAAGGTTTGAAAAGCTTGAGCAGCTGCTGGAGTCCAAGTGAAAGAGTTCTTTTTTAGGAGAGCCGTGAGAGGTGCTGCAATCTTTCCATAGTTCTTAACGAACTTGCAATAATACCCTGTGAGGCCCAAAAATCCACGCAAGCTTTTGAGAGTCTTTGGGTGTGGCTAGTCTTGCATAGCTTCAATCTTTTTTGGGTCCACCCTGACGCCATCCTTTCCCACCAGATGACCCAAGTATTCTACTTCTGAGGCACCAAAAGCACATTTGGACTGTTTCAGGAAAAGCTGGTGCTGAGAGAGTAGGCTGAGAACTTGATCCACATGAGTAAGATGGTCTGTCCAGGTTTTGCTATATATGAGGATATCATCAAAGAAAACTAAGACAAAATGACGGAGAAAAGGGCGGAAGACATGGTTCATGAGGCTGTGGAAGGTGGAGGGGGCGTTACACAAACCAAAGGGCATGACCAAAAACTCATAGTGGCCCTCATGAGTGCGAAAGGTTGTCTTGGGAATGTCAACCTCTTTCATATGTATCTGGTGATAGCCCAAGCGAAGATCAAGTTTGGTAAATAATTGTGCGCCACTCAATTCATCCAGGAGGTCATCAATGACAGGAATGGGGAATTTGTCTTTGATGGTTAGTTTGTTGAGAGCACGGAAGTCAGGACACATTCTCCAAGAACCTTCTTTCTTTAGTACCATGACTACCGGAGAGGAGTAAGGGCTCGTACTAGGACGGATGACTCTGGCAAGAAGGAGTTCCTGGACCATTTTTTCAATTTCATTTTTTTGTGCAAAGGGGTGGCGATATGGACGTATATTGGGGGGAAGGCTTCCTGGGACAAGGGGAATGGAATGATCATGGACACCGTGGGAAGGAGGGAGTCCTTGGGGAGTGGAAAATACTATTTGATGTTTAGAAAGGAGGGCTTGGAGGTCTTGGGGCACTGGTGGGGTCTCTGTGGCTTGTATGGGGTGGAGTTGGGCAATGACACAAGAATGACCTTTTTTGAGCAGTTTTTCCATGTGATGAGAACTGCTGACCTCAGGTGAACCAGAAGTGATGCCTTGAAATTTATATTGGTGGCCTCCTTGGTCGAATTGCATGGTTAAGTTCTGAAAATCCATGAGAATGGGACCCAAAGTCCTTAGCCAGTCTGCACCCAACACAATGTCGCAACCACCCATGTCAATAGCAAACATATGGGATTTGAGGTGGTAGTCACTTATTTGGAGACACACATTTTCACAGCGCCCACCACATTTCATAGAACCACCATTGGCAATCATGATTTGGAAATTATTGACAGCATGGATGTAGCAATGGGTTTCTTAGGCAATGCGGCGATGAATAAAATTGTGGGTGATGCCACTATCAACCAGAATGATGACCTTTAGGTGCTTGATGTAACCGATAAACTTGAGGGTTTGGGGGGCAGAGAAGCCGGTGAGAGCATTGAGGGAAATGATCGGTTCCACTTCGGGAGGGTCGGAGGGAGGGTTTATGTCAGATATTTCTGGTGACTCGGGCACAGGGGGAGTGTCAACATCATCTTCCTAAATATCCTCAGAGATGTCCATAAAGAGATTTTGTTCCTTACATTTGTGGCCTGGGAAATATTTGTCATCACAATTATAACAGAGGCCTTTGAGTTGGCATTCAACCATTTCAGCCCTGGTCAATTTTTGGAATTTTAATGGGGCGGAGGGAGTAGTGGGGTTTACTGGTTTAGGACGAGGGATAAAGGAAGGCTTACGGTTTTGAGAGGAAAAAATTTGTTGTGCTTCTTTAGATTTTTTGGTAGCCTCCACCCAAGTCGTAGGTCGATCCATGAGGACATGGGCCCGAATCTCCTCCTTGAGACCACTGATAAAACACTCTCGAAAGAAAGCATCAGTCATGCCCTTTGTTCGAAAAGCCAGACGCTCAAATGCAGCTATGAAGTCTTCTACTGTGCCTGATTGCTTCAATTTTTTCAAACGGCCCAAATGGTTGGTGTCAGTGTCAAAGCGTTCATAAAGCTCAGCAACAAATTGGGTCCAAGCAATATACCCTTGACGGGAAGTTTTTCTCCATTGCCACCATTGCCAGCGTTCTTGATCTAGATGGAGAACACCATACCGGAGTTTGGCCAAGTCATCTATAATGTTGTAGAGAGAGAAATAATGCTCCATTTGGGTGACCTAACTAGTGGAGTTCGAACCATCAAATTTGGTTACATCCACCCGCGGAAGGCGTATGTCCCTTTGAAAGTGATGGGGTTGAAAGGAATGGGAAGAAGTTTCACCTTCAGTTGTTTTATGTGCATCGGGAAAAGAGTCATCAGTAGGGATCTTGAGTTTGGTGTAGAGTGACACAAAAACAGATTCAAGCTGGGTGGTCAGTTCGTGTTTGAATTCCGCCATTGCGGACTGCACTGCTACATTTACGGATGCATTTATGGAGGCATCACGACAGGCAATAGTAGCACTGAGTTGTTGCACTTCTTGTTGGGTCTCGAGGAGACCAGCTTGCAATGTGTTGAAGCGAGACTCTAGTTCTTGGCTACGGATATGGGCCATGAGGATGGGTGAACTGAAAAGGGAGCGGGTGGGGTCAGAAATTTTTGCAGAGAAATGATATGGATGAATGTGATAAGGGAGAAGAGATGAATCTAATGGAATAGGTCTCAAATAATGGTGAAAAAATTTCTAGACTGTTTTTATTTATTTTTATTTTTTTTACAGCTGCGGGGTTATACTTTGGTCTGAAGAATGTTGCAGTGCTGAAATCCCCAAATTCTGAACCAAAGAGTATTTACTTAGCAACCCGAACACAGATGCGTGTCAATAGATCTCGTCGGTTTAATTTGTTTATGTTCCCCAAGGGTTAGGTATTCAAGGGTTCTACAAACAAGGGTTTTCTCTGTGCTATAGCTCTCTGATATACGTGCAGAGTCCAACAGTAGTACTCGACCCAATATCTCAGGGCACTAACTAAGGAGGATAGACCGTACCCTTAGCCGTACTACCCGACTACCCAGGTACTAGAGAGTATCTTCTCGAGTGCTGTTCTCAGTGACACTATAGCAGTCCAGCGACCGATAGGTTTATCTACAGAGGGCTTCAGGAAATCTAGGCCGATCCGTACACAGGTGTTGTCTGATGTGCTACCACTCAAAGGGGTACCAATAGGGGTTACAAGGGTGGCCAACAGATGTGTGCTTAAGAACCACTTGTATTTCCTGCGTGTATGAATCCCTCAACCGCGGGTTTATGCGCGTAACGACAGATCTCTGTGGCTTAAAGACGCCAGAATACGTCTCTACACTGAAAAAAAAATACCCACAATTTCTGCCAAGGAAAGTGCTCTGATACCACTTGCAAGATACCAGATATATAAAATATGCAGAACATAAATAAAATGCTAGAAATGGCAGAATAACAGTAAAATATCCAGCATAATCTTCACAATACACATAAATGATATACGATAGCAATAGAAAAAGCACTTTGATTCAGAAAGCAATGTTCACAGGCCTCTTCGAGGGGGCAACCTCCAGTCGAGCAACGCTCTGTTACAATAATCTCCAAGATAGGGTTCTCATACCCTCGCCCCTTATTTATACTAAATATGTCTATTAAGAGAAGCATCTAGAGGAAGATCCTTCTAGAAGCGAAAGCTTCTATTAGGTCTTCTTACATCCACCTTATTCTATTTTATTGAAAGGCCTTATTAATATTGACCTTTATTAAATCCGAATACATTGATCTACCTATGTGCGGGTTAGGACCTTAACAGAATGACCTTTAGGACAAAAAGAGGGGAAAATGTGGTGAAAAGAGTGGCTTTGATGGGTTAAAATGGGTTCACTGGCATTGGAAAAGGTGTCAATTTGGAGACCCAACAATATGCACCATGAAAACACACCACACATCTAGCAAATATGTACATCCATTCCACAATAGATTGGACAAGAACAAGAACAATTTTATTCCACAACCTTGATATCACTTTCACCAACAATTACATATGGAGGAGCTTCTTATTTATAGAGTTCTAGCTCAATAACTCCATCAATAAATTAGTAATAGATTCATAATGAACCCTGGATATATGCTAAAAAAACTAATATCCTCCAACTAAATTGAGAGGACAAGTCAACAACAATATTTTATGGTGCACTAATGCCACATGTACAACCTCAATACAATAGATAGCCTAAGAAATTGGGTGCCCTCCTCAAAATAGTACAACAAACATGGTCAAATAACAATAGATACCCTCCTGAAGGTGGTCAACCCAACAAGATGTAACAATATGCCTAGAATAGCTCAAGCAAACTCCACAATTGTGGGTAGATGCCAAGAAAGGAGGGTCGTCCCCTCAAAATAATACAATGTCTCCTCAAAGATGCCAAATGAGTGAAATAAGGAGGCATGTGTGGTGTATCCCAATCCATGGTCCATATAATAGCAAGTCGACCTCTCCAGTTGGCGAAATAGATGGCATGTGTGGCTCAAGAGATGTGGATGGCCTCCCTCACAATGCCCAATGCAACTATCACAATGCCCAATGTAACTATCACGATGCCCTAGGCATGAATGTAATGCCCAAGGCAGGGACACAATGCCAAGGTAGGGGCACCACCTCAAAATGATGAGTCATACTTGCAAACCTGTGTCGTTAGGCAGAGAAACATTATGTGACATCCTTTAATAGCTTAATGATTCATTCAATTTATATACTTTTCTAATTTTAACCATGGTGTGGACATCATTAAACTTTATTACATGTGACAACCCCTACGACAAGATGCATTTCCTAGGACTCTAAGTTAAGTGTATGTGATGTCATGAATGTGGTGCTAGGGAGAAGGTGTTTTCATGATTTGAACCTCATAGCCACATGGGATGAGTGTAGAGGTATTTCCCTTTAGCTTTCAAGAGCTAGGGCTCATCATTTCATTCCACATGTGTGCCTTTAGAGGGAGCACTTGGCAATGAGTTACCATCCCTTGAGCCTCTCTTTCTTACTACCCTTTTTTTCTTTTATTTTCTTGGTCCCTTATTGCTTTTGTTTGCCTATTTTGAAAGGGACTTGGGGAAATTGGGCTTTATAACAAGGTGGCATGCCTCATGCATATAATATAACTTTTGGCTACTTCAACCTTGAGCATTTTTTTAGCTCTTTTGACTTTATTTAGGTTTTTTTACACATGGGGTTTTCCTTTTTATTTCAAACCTAGCTACATGACATATGATAAGTCAAATATGAAAGGGGAAATAATGAATATGCATGGAAATGATGGGGAAATGACAAGGTGTGAAAGATGGATAGGAAAAATGACACACTACACCTTCCTAGGTCGCTAGTAGTACAACTTAACTCAAAAGGTGAAAACACTTCTCTAGGGGGGGATTATGAACCCACCATGGTGCAACTAAGTAAAAGACAACAATTTAGAGTGTTATGAGCCATTATCATATTGCACCAAAGATCACCATGGTCATGACCCATATAGGAAAGAATATCATCATATGTGAGCGAGATCATAAGATATAACAATGTCCAATACATTAAGCATCACCATAAGATCACAATAGACAACTAAAGCACTGGGGCACTCTCATCATGTGTACTAAATCATGATCCAACATCCATAAGCCAAGATAAACTCAACCATGTACAAAATATCCATTGCCATGCTAACATCCATCTTAGAACCATCAAGGCTGGTATCTACTATGCAAAGAGAGACCATCATGCAACAAAACCTATGTGTTTTGAATGATAAATATAAAGTGCTCATATCATATGTGCACTAGAACATCATGCCACTGGAACACTGGTATCTATGCTAGAAGTTTGGAAATATGATCACAATCTCCTCATGCAATATAAAGGGTAATAAGGTTTTCTTGATCTCAAATGTTATGGGAGATTATTCTTCTGACCATTCCTTATAGAAACCTGATTGTGTTTGATATTGTCTATATTCTCTCCTCATCTTCTCAAGCTCCCTCTTGAGCCAACTCTGTATGTACTTCTTGCTAGACAATCCCTTTCTTATATATATATATATATATATAGATTCCTTCTTTAGTCATGTTAACCAATTTTAGTTACTTATGAACATGAATATTAATATTGAATTAAATTAACTTTAATAATTAACTATGAATGATAATGAATCCTAAATGTTATAAATTATTATGCCGAAGGCGTTTATATAGGGAAGGTTCCCCTTTGCCCTTCGTCGTCTGTCTATGGCCTATCGCCAAATGACACAAGACATGATGTTTCTTTACGCATTAAAGCTAGATTTGGCTACTTCACATGAGTTATATGAGGCATGCTTAATTTTAAGAGGTGTGTTTACTTTTAAGAGCACAATAGATGGACCTTTCCCACTACATGCCCATTATCGCTGGCCAGTTAGTTTAGATAACGTTAGTTAGTTTATATATATTTTCAGTGTGATTTACTTTTTCTACTTATGTGTTGTATCGACCATCACACAAATTTGAAGGAACATATAAGGTTTATATATTTCTGAGTGGGCCTAATGGTTAAGAACATGTGTTTCCTCTTAAGAGGTCACAAGTTCAAATCCAGAGGGGGGGAGGGTAGGTATACCTCCGTAGACTTTACTAGTCAAATCGCTGGGTGGAGGGGGGTCCCTTGTCCCACAAACGAGGGGGTCTCATACACCAATTTGGTGTGGCTTGGCCATGACCTTAAAAATAGATTATTATTATTATTATAATTTCTTAACCAAGATGAAAAATAAAAAAATGGGCAAAGTCATTGGTAATGTTGTTATTAATTAATGTATGAAACATAATTAAAATTTAACAAAAAAAAAATAAACTATAAAAGTTTATTTTAAATATTAAAAATAATAAAAGCATAAATAAATATAATTTTTTTATCAAAAATCCAAATTAATTGACAATTTATCCAATTTTATAATCATTACTTTATTATTTTTAAATGTATATTTATCATTTTTATTATAATCATTTATGATTTTCATTATAATCATATGTATTTTAAATGTATATTTACTATTTTCATTATAATCATATATGTCTTAGATATTAAGAATATAACTTTATAAAATTTAACACTAAAGTTATCATATCAAATCATCAGGCCTTTGGTCGAGGGCGTTTTTCAAGGAAATAGTAACGTATCAACACGTGCTCCATCTCCGAGACGACAACATCATTTCCATTGAACTTTAAAACTTTGACTCTTCATCGAATATTGTTGCAAGTGCAAACACAATGTACCTTTTCTCCATAAAATCCAGAGTAAGTCTAGAAATATCGAATATAACATATGAAACCTTCGTAGAGGCACCCTTGCACCCAACCTGCGCCTCTTCCCTCAACAATATGAAATATTTCACGAGCTTCTGGCTCATCCTGTAGGAGAAATTAACACGATTAACACTATATGTGTCGGTAAATCGATGTCTACACAGATAGTGGTTTGGAGAGAACCAAGCTTGCGAGAACTGAAATGATTTGAAATAGTTTTCCACTCTATTAAGAAAGTTGACATAACGAAAAAATTAGAAAAATGATTATCAGGGAAAGAATTTCCCTGCATTGTCCACTATGTTGAATTGCAATCACTAAAACAATGTTTATTTTTCTTGTGTTGATTTATGTTTTTCAAATTGACCCGCTCATTTTCATTCCCATCTTCCTTGCAGAGTACTCTAGAACACGATAATGCTAATCGGATGCATTTTTGTTGTAAGTTGTGAATCTGAATCTGTGCATGATGATATGAATCGCATGTGTTGTCATAATAAATTGGACCTCAGGCTTGGATCCTGTGATTAGATTTCTCACTGAAGGCATGGTCATATGATAAATTGTAAGGGATGATTTGGAAATGTTTTTAAGCCCCTTCTCCATGTGTAGGAATCAAGGTGTGGATGGAAAAGAGGGTCCTCAAGAGATCCACCCTTCCTATAGTTGTTATCATCATTGTCATACTTGTCAATCGATCCCCTCTGTTGACTTAACAAAAATAAGTCTCGTAAATAAATACAAGTAAGTTTCTAAAATAAAAACAACATTATTATGGTGAAATTCAAACAAGGGATCAATTGAAGATAAGCATCATATACATATCCCATTTGGTTCAATGTGAGAGTGACAAATTCCTATGGAGTGATCCCTCAAGACATATGGAGCATGAAACTTTCCCAATATCCTATGACGAGTGAGGCTTGCGATCAAATATTTGTCATGTCCTATCCTATCCATCATCATTAAAATATATAAGTTTAAATCCCAAAGTCCCATGTAGGGAAAATATAATCTATTTAATTAACCCTTTGGATATATAAAACACAAATAACTTTGACTTAAAACAAATACTTTGATTTGAATATATAAGAAAAACATAGTTTTGAATTGGGTTCTTGGAAATTTGTCAAAGATAGATGGATGACAACACTTTGTCTCCAGTTGGAACCCTGTCAAGTTGTTGGTGCTATGTTCTACTTTGCATCTATAGTCCATCTCCAAGCCAAGTTGCCATCGAATAGAGAGAACCCATTTCTATAATGTTTTTCTTCGTATTGCAGACATGCAAGACAATCAATGGCTTTCCTAAATGGACAACATACTCACCCGCATACTTGCTAGCACAACCTTTTAGTACAACCATGGCTAATATATTCGTTTTCAACTTTTCTGAACATTTACTCAATCATGCTTTCGTGAAGTGCCCTTATGACATGGATATGATTATATTTTGCTACGGAATCTATTTTACTACTTATACAATGGTTAGATGGATGTTGTAAAGTTACCACTCAACAATATGACAAGTCCATGGGATCATCTTGGACAAATGCCCAAGAAAAGGGTCAATGGGACTAGAGTGTACAATAAATGGTCAATCGACTATTGCAGACCAATAAGCAATATAACCAACATGATGTATGACATAATTAAAAATTCATAGATGTCCCATTATTTCTTCAAATAGATATCTCCCTCTCCCTTTTTTGTTCATTTTGACTTTTAGATCTTTATATATTACTTATGGGAAATGACCAATCACTACTACTAGCATCTTTCATGTAGAAATACAAGCCCGATATTGAATACCTAGATCATGTACTCGAGATCACTAAGAGATACATGAGATTCAAATATCCAACCTTTGTGAAACAATTCAACTATGTTCTAAACTAAGTTATCCAAACCTTCATCTTATTTTAATAATGGCCTCGGCTCTTGCCCTTCATCTTCTTTTAATAATGGTCAGGTAGCCTCAAATATTTGTCACCCTCTTTGAAGTAGCAACCCCGTCGAGTAGCATCTAGAGATGCAAGTTTATTTTTTGTGCTAAATTAATTCTATAGTTATTGAGTATCAATGTAAAAATTCAAGATAGAATAGTTTCATAGCATGATCATTTAAAAAGAAATTTATTGGAGAGTTCTAGCCTCACTTCCATTTTTTTTTTCCTGGAAAATGACAAAACCCATCCAACGGATTCTAGAATTCAAGTATAAGTTTAAAAGTTCAAGAATCAAATAGTTTCATAACATGACCATTCAAAAATAAAGTGTTTGGAAACTCATAGCCTTGACTCCATTTTCATTTTTTTTTTTCTTCTAGAAAATGACAATACTCGTCGAACGAATTTTCTCACCATTGCATTAGATGGTAACTTGTTGCATTTGAATAGTAGTTATTTCCCATAATGTTGTGAGGGAGGCATCCTTCTAATGCATATGAGAGTTTTCTCCCAAGAATCATAATTTTTCATTGCATATTATGATGGAAGGATTTTTTTTATAAATGTAATGCACATTTATCAAAATATATTTATTATTTTCTTATTCACTCACTTATACTTTAATGATTTTTTCAAGTGTAATATATTCAAAACAACAAGCACATACTCCTTAAACTATTTACATCCCTTATATGTATTAATATTTTGGGAGCATCATTCAAAGATGCATAAATTGATTTTTGTTGACATCTTTGAAGCATCGTTGAATATAGTGATTTTTGAACAAGGTATAAAGTCTAGACAATCCAATCATCTACATAGGGAACCAAACAAAATTTTAAATGAATTGATGAAATGCCTTTACAAAATTTGAAGATAATATTGTTTATGGATTTTTGAGATTGAATAGTGTGACTTGATAAGAAAAATAATCCCATTTTGTAACAAAATTGGTCTTATGCTCTTTTTAGTTCACAAAAGGTTAGGCTTCAAAATTTCATAAGGTCACTTTGATGTTCATCAAAAGGTTGTCCCAACATTTAGGATTTCAACCTCACCATTCAAAATGTTAATAAAAAATGCACCATATATCAAATTAAAAATCAATTTGGATGTACATGCTAGATAAAGGAAACAAGAAATTTCCCTCCCTATATAAGCAAGGAGAGCTAGCATAACCACCATTATTATTCCCACATCATGTTAATAAACATAGGGAGGAACTCACTGGGAAACTTTACTTTGGGTCTCTACAAATTAAATTCTAATTCCAAACCACCTTACTAAAATTAAGGTTTGCATTCAAACAAACATTTATCATCCTCCTATATTAGCGTGTAGGGTAATTGATAAATATATAATCTAACTTAGGAAACATTATTTGTTTGAAATAAGCTTCATGACTAGATCATGTAATGAAGATAACTTAGGAAAGGACACTCAAAACAAATCCAATGAGTCATCACTGCTGCTGGAAAATTGTTGATGTGATGATCCTTTCATGCGTTCTAGACTACTGATCTCAATTGAATTAGAACCTCATTTTCCTCCTATTCGAATAGTCCTTGCGATATTCTCTTTATATATCACCATCGTATTGTTCTTGCCACATGTCCCATTTGAGTTCACCATGGATCCTGTTAAGAACCAAATATCAATATAGCATAGAAAAACCTCAGAAAAAGTACTCAATGCCTTGAAAAAGAGATAATTTCAGATAATAAGCCTCTTCGAGGGGGCAACCTCCTTTTACCCCACTTAAATGTTTAAGTCCAAGATGATTCAAAATGAAAATGTCTCCTTGGTATATATAGGAGACTAGGAGGTATAATTACAACTAATGGCCTAAAGCCGA
>JASDQU010338002.1:0-12570 GCA_032191745.1 Picea mariana
ATCGGATGGGTAGGTTAAAGTTTTAATTAGCGCTAGGTTATTACTGAAGCGTTTAATGTAGTGGAAATCATGGTGATCCACAGTCACATGGTTGAACCCGCTCTGATATGATATGTAACGACCCTCGTTGTTATGACAACATATGATGCATAACAAGTGCTAAAGTTTTTTTTTTCTTCAGGTAGGAAGGTAACACAACAACAACACAACTTTAGGATGAACACAATGAATTCCATCTATGCAACATACATCATAATGACCCAACTTACTCGTACATCAAGCAGCTCGATGCAACTAGAAAAAATCAACTAGACAAAATAAAAATGACTACCCGCCCGTCCTACCCTGCAAGGTTATAACTTCCAGGACAAAATAAGCAACACTCAAACCAGGTTCCCATCGATTTGACCATTTAAGGTCTCAAGATGGAAACTGTTCTAAGGAACAAGGAGGTGTCTACATCCCACCCTTCAAAAGCAAGACTACACCTACTAGGCTAAAGGAAACATCAATCAGAAAACGCAACAGCACCAACTGACACACATAAGATGAACCTTCAAGGTGAGATAGGAATAGCAATCAATGAATCAACAATGCATAGTGCATAAGTAATTAACATCAACCGAACAGTGGTGGCCTTCCATCGCGCACCACAAAGTACTATTCTAAAATTTTAGTGTCCTTTTTAAGGGATCAATTCATTATCAAATAGTTCTAACTTTCTTACATTTAAATATGCATATCCTCCATTGTGAATATGACATAGACTCTCCAATCATAGTTTAATAATTAGTTACAAGAATTCAAGTTTCTTTACCCTTCTTACAAAATACTAATTGTTTCTACATGAATCCTCATATCCTTACCTAGATTCAATTCTTCACAATCCTATGTACACTTTGGTCAAGTTTGAATCCTTTCCCCCTGAACTAGTGTCTTCAAAGTATTACCTCACTTTTCAAGACCAACATTAATTCCCCATTTTCTATCCCCACACACAAGGATTTGACTATATCAGTTAAGACTCTTATAGCTTTATCATCATTTTTACAATTATATCCTCTAACATTTTTTCATTCTTTTATCCACTTGCTAAAATCATTAATTCCCAAAGGTTTTAAATTCCAAAATCAATCTAGTAATGATTTCACTTTTCATTAAGCGTATTAATAATTTCTATTATCACGGTTCATCAACATCGAAATCATTAATCATATTTAATCCAATGAATGAAGTAGCATCTTACTATAGTATTCTTAATACTATACCTCTTTTAAAAAAAAAATCTAACCAGTCACTAAAATTTAATGCCTCGAGTCATAATTCTACCTTTCCCATTATCATTCATTTCTTCTCTTCACGTTTTTACTCCACTGATCATTTCTTTTTTTAAAGGAAAGTCAAATATTCACTTATTGATAGATTCAATCAATATTTTTTYTKTTCAAAGGTATGGTATATACACATTAYAKAACCCATGCATTTACTGGTATCATAAGCAATATATTATCTACTTATGCCATTAATCTCTTCCAATGATGATATGAATATGWGATATAATTATTCCACAGTAAAATTGTTATATAACAATTCACTAATAAAGAGTATATCAACAATTTCATAATTAAACGGTTAAGCTGTGGTGGAATAATTTAACAATAAAGGGGATAATAACAATTAGATTCCCTTCCATGAATACCACTACCGTAGTGAACAAAGTTTCCAATTAACAATTAGCTAAATCACAAATTCACTGCCAACGCTAACCATTGCAAATCAACTTGAATTATGCTTAACTAAACATCTAACTAATTTACATTTTATGCCAACATTGTCCACTGACAAATATCAGTTTAATTATTAAAGGAAATTAAAAGACCAGGCATACTCAACCCAATATTCTCTGAATTAGAATGATTTCACTTTTTCCGTAAGTCGTGATTCTCCAACAATGGGATATTAAATAGTTTAAAAGTGGGTTAGAATTAATTACAAGGCCACTTTTAGTACCCAATGAAATGTGTGGGATAGCTTCCAGAAGGAAATGAAACACATGCGTGGGGGATAGCTGCCAGAAGGAAATTACTCTTGTCCTTATTCCCATTTGTTGTTTAGTGCCCATCCAGGGTCCTTTGTTTATGGTTTTGGAAGCAGTTACGCCACACAGTTATCCATGCGAATAAATTATATAATTTAAAAAAAAGATAGAACATCATCAAGAATTGATGCCAGGGGGATAGTTTCCAATAAAAACGATAATACAGTGACAATGCATTCAATTCGTCATCTAATCAATGAAAATATACTTCCAATAAAAATGATATTACAGTGACAGCATGTTCAATCCGTCTTCTAATCAATGAAAATATGCCTCCAATAAAAAGGATAATACAGTGATAGCATGCTCAATCTGTCATCTAATCAATGAAAATATACTGCCAATAAAAACGATAATACAATGATAGCGTGTTCAGTCCATCATATAAACAAAGTTAATACACTACCGAATAAAACAATGAATAGTGATAGCACGTTCTAACCATCATCTAAACTTAAAATAAACTATGAGTTTAAAAATATTTACAATCCCCAAGGTAAGTCGCATGAAATTATTTCTTTTAAAACACAGATCTTATTAAAGGATTCAAAGGGTTGGAAAACACATAGTGGAAAATGCAATAAAAGGAAATAATTAAAAGTGATTCGTGATCGCTGGCAGATCACATCAGGATTTAAGTTGTTGGCATATGCGCAGAGGAAAAAACGCAATAAAGAAATTTAATAATGGAAATATGTGTTCACTGAGTTTAAGAGGCATCATGCAGAGATAAAGGAAGGGGATCGTTGGATAAAGAGAGGGATAAACACGGTGTAAAAAGAGAAGGGGGCCAAGATTACAAATCAAAGGAAATAAAAGAGGATACATTATGAAAATTTGGGCGAACTTAAAGAGACATCTACGAATCGTTGTGTGGAAGCGTGAGTTTGCAGAGAAAAATCACAATAATCCCAGAGCAAGGAAGGTAATAAATGCTCAAGAGAGAATTCCTTACTGATTAGAGAAAGGATCCTACAATTATTATCCATGCATAATAAAGCAGGGCATTTGCATCTAAATATTTAACATCGAAGTGAAGGACAGTCGATTCGGCTCATGGTCGACTGCTCAGGCACAGACTAATAACTCAAAGGATAAGGACCAAAACATAAAAACACAATTTTTCCTTGTATTAAAAAAAATAAAAGAAAACACAGAGAAGTCATTTTCATTCAGAGTTTGGGTTCGCCATTGGAAATCAATCAAAATTACAATGAGCATAAGGCTGTGATAACTTTGAATTCTCTGATCATAAAATGCTGGGCTCATCAAGACAAAATCGTTGACAGATAAAAATGAAATCTCTAGATAGTGTTATGTTGAATAAAACATAAATTTTAACACAATAGAAGCACCTTAACTGAAGGTGCATTAACATCATTTAAATTCCATTCAATACAAATATACACATGTCTATCGTAGCCAAATGCGAATGCTCCAAATTCGTTGTCCCACGCATGCTCTGTCCATATCGCACTTGCCAATCGATGTGACCACACCGGTACCTCCCAGCCAATTCTATGGGTACTCTTCTTCCCCCTGAGCCCCTCGAGCCATAAAGGGGCCACACACACAATACCAAAGCATGCTAGCTCCCAACGCCCCTCGCAATTTCAAGCTACCAGTCGTTACTTGAGCTGGGTATCCCAACTCCCACAAAGAAACTCAGTCAAGATAAAATTCGACAGCGTGACGTTAAGCAAGACATATGTGATCCATAGAGTTTCTTAGTCATTAGTTTCCCAAACCCTCATTAGATTCATTTTTCATTTAATTAATTAGGAAAAACCTCCCCCGTAAACATGTCACCTGATCCCCTAGTTGCACGACAAAACCAATTTATTTATTAATTAAATATTCCTATTTCCCTCACCCACCTAAAAGCGTTCCTAGAAATGCTCCTTGGTGTCCCATTATTCCCTTACAATTCTTAAACAAATTACACCTTACTTAATTCCTAGTTGAGTTCATAAATAGAAAGTTCCAAAGGCTAGATTCCTTACTAAGTTAGACATTCATCTTTTTCTTTAACTTTCCCCTTTTCTTTAAGTTCCCCTTTTTCCTTAAGTTTCCTTTTTCTTTTAAGTTTCCCCCTTTTCCTTTTTAACTAAAAATCAATTTAGCAAGTGTAGATAATAAAAACCGTTTACCCTTTTAATAAATTTTATCCTACATTATAATTTTTTTACTTTAATAATTACGTTTGAATTTCTTACCCCCCTTCTAGTTACATGTTTATTTAGTTTTTCTTTATCCACAAGTTCTACTTAGACCTAGGTTTTAATTTTACTAGGTTGGGCGACAATTTTTAAGGGAACAAATTGTTATTAAACTTTACTTATCAAATCATTCATTTTAAGGCTGACCAGGTCCTAAGGAGGCAAAGTTTTTTAGGCACTAGGTTTATTCACTTACTAGTTAAATTTGCCATGTGCTCTTCAGGACGCACTATGTTCTCCAAGGGTGCCACTCACTTCTTTCTATTTTAATTGCCCGACAAGCCCTTCAAGACACACTACACGATCCAAGGGTTCCACTCACCTCTTTCCATTTTATTTGCGTGACATTCCCTTCAAGATGCACTACGTGCTCCAAGGGTGCCACTTGCCTCTTGAATGAATTTGGTAGACGTCAAACCCCTGGATTCAATACTCCATCAAGTGATCTTGTGTGAGACTAAGGGCCTCTAAGGAATAAGGACCCTCCCTTATTGCAACCTCCTTAGAATCATTATGAGTGACTTTCATAGTATTCCCTCATAACATCGCAGGTCTCTCGAACTAGGTAATCGTTAACCTACAATTAGAGCCATGGCGGGAGTGCTATTAGGCTGTGGCAGGGCTACTGTCACACCTCACCCTTAATGTCTTTCGTTGTCCTGCATGACCCATTTAATCCAAATGTGAGTCTCGTCGACAAGCTATTGTGAGCCTGCATCCATCAACGGATCATGTCAACAATAATAATAAATCATCATAGCATCTAATTATATGTACATATGTCAATTGAACAACATTCAAACTCTAACAGTCCACTCCTTGACTCAATTCAAAGTCCAAGGGGTTTCATTGATGCCTCTGCATCTTTAATGTCCAGAGTCCTACACACTCAGGAGAACCCAATCAATAACACGTGTCTATGTAAATACAACAAAATAGCATATCATCAAATCCATAATATCTTATAATCATAATCGAAATGACCAATAGTATAATGACCCAGATCACTTGCAGGTAAGTGTCTTCAAAGAATAAGTTCGCTCAGTGCACGCAAGAGAGGGATGTTACATATTACTAGAGAAAAAACCATTCCCATTACGAATATAATGTTTTGTTACTTAGAATATGAAACTATAGATCTAGATCCAAGATTAAATACATAACCATAAGTCATCTTCATGTCATGTTCATATCCAACCCAATCCATGTTGGTATAATTGAGGAATTGGTTTATGTTATCATTGCAAAACATTACACGAAGCATATATGTACCCTTGACATAATGAACAATTTTTTTTGCAACCTTTAAGTGCTTATCTTTTATAACTTCCATGCACTTGGAGACCATACTAACGAAAAAGGATAGATCAATTCATGTATGATTTAAATAAATGAGGCTACCCATAAACAACATCTACAGAGTAAAATCAACCATTAGAGTACCACCTATATAAGTATAACTATGAAGCGGCTCCCATAATAACTAATAGAGGTAATACTGTGTAATTTCTCTATGATTTAGTTTCACTCCCTATGTAACGTCCCATCCATTACGACAACGAATAGCGAGTACACATAGGTAATTTTTTTTTTTGAAACAAACGTTACGACAAGTGACATGCATCAAAACATACATTAAATGACACACAATCAATCAATCAATCACAACCAATTGAAAACATCATAACTTTTATTCAATCAACTCATCACATAAATACAACATAAAGAAACTACCCGCCCAACCTATCATGCATGGTTAGGACCTCCAATATACATAAGTAACGCTCAAGTCTAGAATTCATCCGATTCATTTTGACCATTTAAGGTGTCAAGACTGGCGATTGTTCTGAGGAACAAGGAAGTGTCTAAATATCACTAATCCAATCAAGCCGAAATTCAAATAGATCAATCAATAAATCTCAATCATCAATTATTCATGGTGCAAAAAGAAATTCTACTATACTTATCAATATTCAAGCAACAATTGAGTGTAATTGAGTAACATAATCCTACCTCCGGATATTAAGAACCACTAGAGTATAAGTGCAATCTTAGTAACAAATAGAGACCAAATTCTAATATTCATTAATAATTGGTCAAGTCAGGTTCATTCGACGTCGAGCCATCAACAAGTGCTTCAACTATTGTAACTAGTATAACCCTTATGTAGCTCAACTAAGTTCTTAATAATATGATATATTTCATTAACAATACACATTAGGACATGGATGTTTGATTTAAATCCAAAAACAATAACCTATAATAAAATATGTTAAACATAAAACAAGAATTCTATACTAATTTTCACATCTAACTATAAGGTCCCATAAGCAAGTCAACTTCTTGCACAAAACTTCAAGAATTCAAAACTACTTTTAGGTATTTTTTTATAAAGCAAGAGAATCCACATAATAATCAATTAAAAGACATCAAGGTTGCATTGCATATCTTTTTGAAGAATCCAAAATCAAATCTTAATAAGCACAAAAGTAAGGCTTCATTAACCAATTAACCATCATTTCTTCATGTGCAAGAATTATCTATTCTATTTATTCAATTATTTGATAATAATCAAATGCAAAAAAGGGTAAGAGAATAAAACAAAATGATTAATAAGATACGTGGACCATAGTAAGATCCATGTAAAATTTCTACATCCAACATTTGTACTCGCCTAAGTCATATTCAATTAAGTTAAACATCATTTATTATATTCCAATCTGCTAAATAAGGTACAATCCTTACAAAGCTCACTTGTATCTTATTAAGCCATTATACCAAAAACTATCATGAATAATAACTACCTAATCAATTGTAAGGAGCTAAGAGAAAACCCAAATCCTTATTATATAATATATGTAAGGATTCAATGTTAATTAACATAAGTCATTTGAAAAACAAACCTATAAGAATATTAACTCTCTCCTAACGTTATAAAAATGGAATACTATTTAAAATAAAATAAAATGTAACTCACATAAGATGACATCTTCTTAAGAAAAAGTAAGGATTTCTATTCTACATTTATTATCCTTTTAAACTTATAAGGAACAATCACAAAGGCATTTAATAGGGGTCCTAGAGTTACTACATAACGTTTAATATCACAAGGACTTTGATTACCCAATACATATTCATGTAAAAGATGTAAGGTTCAAAAGAAAGTAAAGAGACTTCGTAACTCAACTTCCTTATCCCAAATGACTCGTAGAAAGTCAATCAAAACAAATTTAAAGCGTTTAAATGATAGCATACGTGTCCTTTAAGAAAATTAAAGGGGCCAAGTCTTACAAGAAATTTAAAACAAGAACAGAGCAATTGATAATACAGTCCAACCATCATAGTGTCTAAACATGAAAAATCTTGCATGAGTTCGGACTATCTCACTTTTAGAGGTTCGACAGTGCAACCAAGAGCTAACTTTATATAGACACTCTCATTGAGAATGTGACATGTTATTATTATTTAAGAAATTTACTATGCACAGGCTGGAAGCACCCAAATAACACAATAGAGCGCCAAGTTTCCAGAACTAAAACCAAGCACCAAATCACCAGGAGGAGGAGGATGATGTGATTTTGTGTGAGCGTCTTGCACAATGGAGGAAAATTGATCTGACTGTGGGGGTCAACATCTTGTACAATGGAGGCAAATTCATCTGACTATGTGTGTGGGCATCTTGCACAATGGAGGTGATTTGATCTAACTGTGTGTGTGGGTGTCTTGCACAATGGAGTTGAATTGATATGATTGTGTGTGTGTGGGTGTGTTGCACGGTGGAGGTAAATTGATCTGCCTGTGTGTGTGGGCGTCTGGGAACTCAACTTTTCTAAAGGGTGCAATACTATAACTGACTCAGGGATGCTCTCAGATCTTAGCAAGTGACTTGGGGATAATAGCGTACTAAGTAAGGAAGAAACGTTTCTACTGGACATAGGAATTCTGGGATATTATTCACACTATCTACTAGGGAAATGAGAATGCGACTTGCTCATGGAGATAGGCATTCTGGGATATTATTCACACTGTCTACTAAGGAACTGAGAATGCAACTTGCTCACGTTGTTAACATAAATCACAAAGATGCGCATTAGTTCCTTGGTGCATACTCTCTTTTCCTACGCTCACTTACTTTATAACAAAAAGACCAAATCTCTCTCTATCTCACTCATCTCAGCTGGATGAAAATTAATCACACACATAGAAGAATAAATGACACAAGATTCCCCAAAACTTCATCCCTGTATTGGATTCCAATTTGATTTAAAAATACCCCGAAATTTACATCAGAGTTCAAGGGTGCAAAAACGACCGAGTAGTTTAGTGAGTTGATTACCAATGAAACATGCATTTTTCCTTTAAACAAAAACTGATAAATATCCCATGGAAATGGCCAAGGAATTTGTAAATTGGGTGCATATTACAAGCAACGATTAACAATTTCAATTCTTTTAATGGAAACTCTGATAACAATGAACAATAACAATCAGAAATGCCTTGATAAAAGAACATACATCAAATACAAGTTATAATACATCTAGTTAAAAGTTGAATAGAGTCAATACATAAATCTTATTCCAATACACAACCATTGAGGAATCTTACAAATTTGACATTAGAAAAACCATATTATTTACAGAAAAAATTATAAACCATGTGCACAATTTAAAACCTATTATAATTACAAAGCACAATAAGAATACCATGATAGACGATGATGGATGAAATGATGTTCCTTGGCAACTGACGTTCCTTTCAACCTCTCACTTGTTAACCATAGAGACTGCACCGATACCTCCTATCCAACGCTAGGGGTACTCTTCTTCCCCATTATCCCCCGAGCTGCAAAGGGGCCACACATACAAAACCAAAAATATTCTAGCTCCAATATTGCCTCGCAAGGTAAAGCCACCACATGTCATGGGAAATGTTCGAGGAACGGTTCCGAGAGAGGTATCTTTCAGAGGAATTTATTGAGCGCTAGCTCAATGAGTTCAATGCCTTACGATAGGGAGGTCGTACGGTGCCCGAGTACGAGGCCCGTTTTATGGAGCTGCTTCGATATGCTCGGCACCTTTACACTGAAAAACTTAAGGTCAATAGGCTCGTGTTTGGCCTTAACGGTAGCCTACGTGCAAAGGTTATGATTTTGATACCTCAAACCTTGCATGATTCCGTCCATAAGGCCCTCATAGTAGAGGAGGAGCTTATTAGTGGGGGTCAGACCAGGACTCCCGCGAGACCGACAGGGCAGGTTTCATCTGGAACACAACAGCACTAGACACCAGCGAGGCATACGCTGAGATATCGTGGCTTCCAGAAGGGATCCACATTCACTACACCTCGACGACCAATGCCTCAGCAGTGGACACCTTATTGGGGACCACAACATCAACAACAACATCGCCAGCAGTAGCAGCAGTTTAGGCCTGTTCAGCAGAACAAACCAGGGTTCTAGGCTGGTGGGCCTCCATCTTCTACTTTGGGTACTAGGACTACTGGGTCGAAGAAAGGGTGTTGGACATGTGGGGAGCCACACTACCAGCATGACTTCCCAGTGGAGAGAACCAGAGCATTCAGATCAGCAGACCAACTACTGTGGGAGATATGGGCAAGGCCCATCGGATTCATGCATCGATGAATAACTGCCAGGCAGAAAATCAATCGACTATTCTTGAGACAACAGATACCGTCGCTGACCAGACCCTTAGTATTTTGATAGATCCTGGTGCTACTAAGAGTTTCATTTTTGGTGCAGCGCTAAAAAGGATTAAGGTAAAGGCAGTCGAATAAGATGAGTTTAGCTTAATGGAGATGGCTTCGGGAGCCAAATAGAAGGTTGGAGGAAGGGTTACGGGCTGTGTCCTTAATGTGGGGGAGTTTGTCATAAGGGCCAACCTGTACGTCACGATCCTAGGATCTTATGATGTCATGATTGGTATGGACTGGTTAGAATCGCATGAGGCAATACTCAACTGTAAGACAAAATGGTTGAGCTTGGTCGATGATGAGGGACAGAGATGGGTGATTGTAGGATGGAACCAGGGAGTTTACTTGAGGTTCATCTCTTCCTTATAGCTACAGAAGAGTATGCGCAAGGGGTGAAAGCTTTATGCGATCGTTGCGTTAAACGAGAAGGGAGTAGTGGAAGGTCTAGAACACCTCCCGATGGGGAAGGAGTTTGCGGACGTATTTCTAGAGGAGTTACCTGGGATGCCGCCAGATAGGGAATTGGAATTTACCATAGACCTAAAAACAGGGACTGACCCGATTGAAAGAATGCCTTATCGGATGTTGACCCCAGAGTTACAAGAGTTGAAGATGCAACTGAAGGAGTTGTTGGACTTGGGGCTGATACGTCCTAGTGTGTCACCATGGGGTGCACCTGTTATTTTCATATGAAAGAAGGATGGGTTGTGGAGGATTTGCATTGACTATCATCAAATGAACAAGGTTACAATCAAGAATCAATATCCATTGCTGAGAATTGATGATCTGTTCGATCAAATGAAGGGTGCAACGGTATTCTCCAAGATCGATTTGTGATCAGGGTATCACCAATTGTGGATCAAGGAGGATGATGTCCCTAAGACTGCCTTTAAGATGAGGTTTGGACATTACGAGTTTACTGTTTTACCATTTGGACTGACAAACTCCCCAGGGGTATTTATGAGTTTGATGAACGGGGTGTTCCGCGAGTACTTGGACAAGTTTGTCCAAGTGTTCATTGACGATATTTTGATTTACTCTCATACGACGGAGGAGCATGACGAGCACTTGCGCTTGGTACTACAGTGTTTGCGAGAGCACACATTGTATGGGAAATTGTCCAAATGCTCATTTTACCAATCAAATATTCATTACTTAGGGCATGTCATCTCCAATGAAGGCATCACTATGGATCCAACCAAGGTCGAGGCTATTATGGAATGGCCTACGCCTACGAATTTCCCGGAAGTGCCTAGCTTCATGGGTCTAGTAGGATACTATTGACGGTTCGTCGAGGGATTTTCAAAGATAGAAAATCTGATCATGGAGTTGCAGAAGAAGAACAAGAAGTTTTTTTGGACCGAGAAATGCACGGAAGCATTTTAGAGGCTCAAGGAATTGTTGACAACTGCACTGATACTAAAGGTCCCTGACATGAATGCGGACTTCTTGGTATGCACTAACGCATCCAAAGAAGGCTTAGGCGGAGTCTTGATGCAAGATGAATGAGTGATTGTTTACATTTTGAGAAAACTGAGAAGGCATGAGGAGAACTACGTGATACACGATTTGGAGTTATTATCCATCATCTATGCCTCGAGGGTTTGGAGACACTACCTTGTTGGAAAAAAAATTGAACTAAAGACTGACCATTGTGGACTACAACACATTTTTATGCAAAGTGACCTGAATGCACGACAACGACATTGGTCAGGACTGCTTAGCGAGTACGACTTTGAGATTACTTACATAAAGGGAACATTGAATCGAGTGTCATATGCTTTGAGTAGGAGACCACACATCTTTTTGGTGTTGCCTCTTCAGATGAATCTATGTGAAAATATTTTAACTTTACAGTGTGACGATGACTGGTACAAAGAGGTCGAGGGTTTTATCAGACAAAACACAATGATGGTACCATGATATGAGGGATTTTGTTTTGATAGCAATGGTGTATTGAGGTTTAAAAGTTAGATTTACATACTGCCAAACGATGGGTTGAGGATGTTGATCTTGAGCGAGGCTCATAGAGCAGTTTACATGGATGATCTGGGAGTCACGAAGATGAGGGAAGACCTTAAACCCTTATTCTTCTGTAAGGGAATGAAGGTCGACATAGTCAACTATGTGGCCAGATGTCTAGAATGTTAGTAAGTAAAGGTTGATCATAGGAACCCAACAGGATTACTACAACCGCACGCTATTTTGAAATCGAAAGGGGAGGTTATTTTGATGGATTTTATTGTTGGATTTCCACTGACGGCAAGGAGACATGACTCGCTTTTCGTAGTAGTAGACACTTTGACGAAGAGTGCTCACTTTATTCCTATGCGTATGATGTATCACGCACCTGACATAGCTAGAGTTTTCATCAATGAGATTGTGAGGCTGCATGGCGTGCCTAAGAGGATTATATTCAATCAAGGATCGGTGTTTACTGGACGATTTTGGATGAGTTTTCAAGAGGCCTTGGGAACCCAACTTAACTTTAGTACCGCGCATCACCCAGAGACTCATGGGAAAACTGAACGAGCTAACCAAACC
>JASDQU010338003.1:737-12591 GCA_032191745.1 Picea mariana
GGTCATTCATGGATTTTTATAGCCAAGCATTGGGTTATTATGCAACCTCTTTTGAATGTGAAAAGGGGCTCTTTAGGGAACAATTAGGTCTTTGACCAGCCTCCCCATGCAGATTGAGCTCGGATTTGGTGTCAAATCGACTTGGGAGCCAATCCATTAGTGGTTGGGAGGCCGACCAGCTTCATAAATGCGCCGTTTGGCAGGCGTGCAGGTTTTGCACCCCACAGTCGCGCATATGCGCTCCAGGTACGAAGATGTTGCGCGCGCGCACGCGCGCCTAGTGGGTGCAAAGAGCCTTGTAATTTTTTGGCCATTTTGTATAGTTTTGACCCTTTTGCTGTGATGTGGAATTAACCTTGTGCCATGAATGACTGTTTTTCTATGTTGATGATGCGGAGTTCTTGTCGCCCTGTGCGGACGAAATTTCAGTGATAACAGTGCCTATGTGTTTTGAATAATCCCTTTATATGAAGAGGGAACTAAGTGTGGTGCAGATTAAAATATGCATGAAATCACTTTTAAGAAGGCTAGGGGCCTTCCCCAAATCACAAACAAACTTACAATGTGTATTTTTCTACACAGGCGCACTGAGCACTTGTGCACAACCCGAAACAGTCTTTTGGGCGCAGGTGCATAGAACAACACTGTTATTTTGGCGCACGTGCACACGATGAGAGACTGTGGGCCAATAAACCCGTGCACAATTGACACACAGTCGTGAAGAGAATTTTGGATGGAATTCTCTCAATTCAACTTTGAATTGGATGTTTTTCAGGTCGGTTTGGGCCGGTTAAGGTACCTGTAGGTTAAATAAACCAAAAGAAGAGATAGAAAAACCCAAATGGAGTAGGAAATTGATACCTTTCCCTAGTGGAGTCGTCAATCTGTTGTGCCTCATTTGTCACCTAAATGAGCAAAACTGAGGTGCTTACAAGATTAGTTGGGTTAGCTAAGCAAGACAACTGTAAAGGAAAAGGGTTAGAGAAAGAAACATAAAAGAACAAGTTAAGAATTAAACTAAGAAATGAAAGAACAACTAAACTATTGAGCATAAGGACATAAGAACAAAAAACCAATAAGACTCATGCCACCAATGGCAAGGATTATATTAGTGAAAGAAAACACCAAGAAGAAAGAGGACTATGGGTCCCTTCTTCCTCCAAGGGAGGGCTCTTGGACCCCCACAACTAAGCTCTTCTTACAACTTTGAATGAAATGGTGAAATAATCCTAAGATAATCCATTCAAGAGGTGAGATGGATTGCCCAATGTAATGATGCTAGTATACTCTTGATGAGAATAGAGGATTCCCCAAGAGAATAGAAGCAGCATAACCTTGCTAATGAATTCCTTGAAAATGAAGTGCACCCATGGCCTTGTTTTATACCACCTCTTTGAGGTATTGTGCAACCAGCTTATAGTGTGAAAAGAGGCTATTTAGGGCATTTTTAGGTCTTTGACCTGCCACCCAGTCGGATTCAGCCGAGATTTGCATGTCAAATCAACTTGGAAGCTAAACCAGAAGTGGGTGGGAGGCCGACCAATCTCATAAATGCGTCGTTCTTAGATGTGTGTGGCTTTTAGCGACCGCAGTCGTGCATCATGCACATGTGCGCTTTTCCTGCGTTTTTGGATAGCACATGTGCGTGCGCGCCCTGTGAAGTCATAGTGCACTTTAATTTTATCACTGGTTGTATAGTTTTGGACCTTTTGGAAATTATTTTGTGATAATTTTGGTCCATGGGTGACCTCATAACTGTTTGACGATCCTGGATTCCTATAACCATTTGCGGACGAAATTTCAGTGATAACAACAATCTTGAAGAATTCATTTGTTTCTTGTTCATTCCTGACTCTTTCCCTGACATTCGTTTCATAGGTGCTCACCGCTACCAGGTGAATCATTTTCACACTTCTGCTAAGGGCATCAACCACCCTATTTTCCTTTCCTTTGATGTGATTGATTTTGAAATCAAACTCACTAAGGAGATCCATCCACCGAGCTTGTCTAGCATTGAGTTTTGGTTGATCAAACAGGTGTCACAACCCATAGTGGTCTGTCATAAGTACAAATATCCTACCCAGGAGGTAATGCCTCCACATTTTTAAAGCATGCACTATGATAGCCAACTCTAGATCATGGGTCACATAATTGATTTCATGCTCATTCAATTTTCTGGATTCATAGAAAATTACACGTCCTTCTTGCATAAGGACTCCTCTGAGTCCTTCCTTATAGGCATATGTACACATGAGGAATTCATTATCAAGGTCTGCAATATTCAACACTGGTGCATGGGTCAGAAGGTATTTTCAGTGCCTGAAATATTTCTTCACATTCTGATGTCCAAGTGAATTTATCCCCCTTTTTCTGAAGGGCGGTGATTGGACAACCAATCTTGGAAAATCCTTTTATGAACCTTCTATAGTATCCTGCTAAGCCCATAAAGGATCTGATATCAGATAAATCCTTTGGGGTAGGCCATTCTATAATAGATCTGATCTTGTCAGGGTATAGTGCCACTCCTTCTTTAGAAATAACATGGCCTAAGTAATGGACTTGCTTCTGGAAAATGTCACACTTGCTAAACTTAGCGTAGAGATGATGCTCTCTTGGTACTTGAAGTACAATTCTAATATTTTATTCATGCTCCTCTCTGTTCTTGGATTATATTAGGATATCATCAATGAAAACCAATACAAATCTGTCTAGGAATTTACTAAGTACATTATTCATCAAGCACATAAAAGTGGCGAGGGCATTGGTTAATCCAAATGGAACCACCACAAATTCATAGTGACCATATCTGGTCCTGAAGGATATTTTGTAGATGTCTTCATCCTTGATTCAAAATTGATGGTATCCATACCTTAAGTCAATATTTAAGAAAATGGAAGCACCCCCTAATTGGTCGAACAAGTCATTGATTCTTGGTAAGGGGTACTTGTTCTTTATGGTTGTCTTATTGAGTTGTCTATATTCTATGCATAGTTAGAGTGTGCCATCTTTCTTCTTCATAAGAAAGACTAGTGCTACCCATGGAGACACGATGTAGCCTTTGTCCATCATTTCCTTTAGCTATAGCTTGAGCTCAACTAGCTCGGGTATACTCATCTTATAGGGTGTCATAGACATTAGCACTGCTCCTGGTGCAAGTTCTATCGAGAAGTCAATGTCTCTTCTCGGAGGTAGACCCGATACCTCTTCTCGAAACACGTCTATATACTCTCTTAATATGGGGTGGTCCTCTAGGTTCGGTTTGTCATCCTCAATAGATTCCAACACCTATATTTCATATAGAGGGCATCCATTTATGAAATACTTTTTCATTTGAAGGGATGATATTCGTCTCACAGAGACAAGATTTTGAATCCCTTGGAGGGTCATTTTTCTCCCTTCTTCATTCTCACACTCCAAAGTTTTATGGTAATAGTCCAATTTGGTTTTATAAGTGGCCAACCAGTTCATACCAATCAATAGGTCATAATATCCTAGGGAAAGTATGTTAAGGGTCGCTTGGGTGGGCAATCCATCCATTATGAATTGGCAAGCCGGTATGACCTCTGCTACTTTTCTTTTGGTTCCAGTGACTAGTTGTACCAACCATGGATTAACATGTCTAACTGGTTGCGGTTTACACTTATCAACATTCTGAGGGGCCACATAACTCAAATTAGAACCAGGTTCAATTAAAATATAAACTAGATGGTTGTCGATCATACCTTCCATATCCACCATTGAAGCTTGGTGGTCGGCTTGTTTATTATCCAAAGCTTCATAAATCCATGGCTTGCTCCTTGACACATCATTGATTGTGGTAGCTTCTTGGATATTGTATACTCTCTTACTGTTATGTTGTCTATGTAGACAATCCCTCGGTAGATGTTCTTCTCCGCAACACCAACGTTTCAAGGGTTCCTTGTTTGGTTTATCAGTATTTCTTGGGGTTGCTCCAAAAGGTTTATTTCCACTCTGGGAGGGGAAATTTTTTTGATATACACTTCTAGTTGGAGGGCTTATCCTAGAGTCCTTCCTATAGTTCTGAAATCTTGAGGATTTGAACCCCTTCTTATTGAATCCAAAAATACTCTTCTTCTTCCTTTCCTCGTGAGGTTTTGTCTGACTCCTGAACTGTTCATAACAATACCTTGCCTTGTGGATAGTGTCTTCTAAGGTCTTTGGCTTGTCAAACTCAATCTTGTTCTGGTAGGTATGAGGTAACCCACTAATAAATAGTTACACTTTTACCTTTTTATCCTTTATGTAGGGTACATACCTCAACAACTCAAGGAATTTATTGACATATTCCTCTATGATGAGTTGTCCCAGCTTGAGTTCATAGAACTCCTTAGTCTTCCCATCAAAGTATTTCTCTAACATATACTTCTTCTTGAAGTGTTTGTCAAACTATTTCCATGATAATTCCTCTTCATGGATTCCTTTCACATTATTAAGGTCTTCCCACCAAATGGAATCTTTTCCATTCAGATTGAAGATGGCTATTCAAGCTTTCAAGTTTTTAGAGTAGTCATGGACTCTAAAGTACTTCGTTAAACCAAGCAGCCAAGCTTATGCCTCTTCCCCTTTCTCAATATCTCCATTGAAAGAGGGTGGCTTGGCTTTCTTGAACTCTTTAGGGTCATGAATTTTGGAATGCTTTCTCTTATTTCCTTTCCTTTGAGAATGTGAGCCAGTTTTTCTACTAGACGATCCCTCGAAGTTGCCAGTTTCCTTTCCAGAGGGCTCTCCTTATGAGTGTCCCCTGTTTCTAGGTGGGACCTTCCTCGAGGTACTCCTCCTAGTGTGGCCACTTATGGGACCAAGTTTTCATATCTCATGTGGAATTTGACTTCTCTTCGTATTTCGTCGATCCAAATGACTAGTTGTAGGTCCATGCTGCAGCTGCCTCTGTATATCGGATAAGCTCTATAGAAAAAACTACATTAATTTCTGATTTTTTTTATTGCTCCTATATCACTCTCTCATTTTCAGTCGTGCAACTCTGTAATTCGGCCATGAGGCTCTTTACAATTTCAGCCAGATCCGGAGGGGTCTCCACTGCCATCCTCTCATTAGATTCTTCGTCTCTATTGTGAGAGACATCCCCCACTTCATGGTGCATCACCATCCTTTATGCCTGTAGTTTCCCACAATTCACTGACTGCTTGAGTGATGAAAAAACACTTGTTGCTAGCTAACAGTCTATTAGTTCATGAACAACACATAGTTCATATTTTCTAAATACACACACACATAGTAGAAAAATTTCATTCTTTTCTTTAGTAAGAGTTTAACCAAACTCTTTAGGAAAGAGGTAAGGTAGGGCGTCACCCTTAAATTTATTTAAATATGGTTTTTACGCAACTCGTCCATGATCACAAGAAGGCCAAGTGTTGTTACCATGCTCTGATACCAATTTTTAACACACCTAACTCCTTAATACTCTTTTAAGGGGTGGGGCATCATAAATTCATTTTCCCTTAAATAACTCATCTCGAATCATCTCTTGGTTCCTACCTCTCATAGGAAAGGTCCATCCATCAAGCAATTCGACGACTGGCTTAACCCTTGTCTAACACACAGGAAATCGGGGAATTCAGAGTTCGACTCTTCGACGTTGAACGTCTCCTTGCTATCTATGCACAAGACCTCCCGAAGTCCTGAATTTCTGAAGTCCCGAAAGATTTCCACGTGGTTTAGGTGTTCGGATCTTTTTGGTCCCTCTATAATGCTACATCCCAAATCCCCTGGAGTCTCGAAGTCACAGACTTTTGGAGTTCCATTCACTTCACCAACAACATTGGCTAGGTGGACATGTACCAAGAAATGACACGTATGAGGGGTCAGGGTGACACGTGTTACATTCCAATGGGCCTATAGGGTATGTGATATAAACGAATCTGGGTGACACATGGCACGTCAAGCTGGGGTCCATGTCACCCTGGGTGACATCACTGCACCATGTCACCCTAGACTGACAACCTTCTAAAATTCATCAAATCTCACGGTCGATATCCAACCACGTAGATTTATAGATCTACGACTATTGTTACCTTGGGGATTCGGCGTTCGGGAGTTTTGTTGTGCAAACTCCTCTTTTCTCCTGAAGTGCCCAATCTCTAAACTAAAGGGGCTAGCGCCATGCATCCCTAGTATATTGACAGATGGGAAAGATCCCTAAGGATCCCTCAATATATGGTTCTGGGCTCCTCATGGCTTTGGCCTTTGGGGTTTTGGATCCTGGTTTAGTTGGTAAGATAGGTTCACCTAACCACCTAGGGAACCGCCTAACGCTGGTCAACCTTGTGGGTAACCGTAACTCTTGGTCACCTTCAACCAGTTTATGACTATGAAGGACGACAATATGCTAAAGTCTCGGACTTCTGGAGCTCCGAAACCAGAAGGACTTAGCTCCCTTAGGCTTAGACTAAGGTTCCTAGGTGCTGGTCATATGGGTTCTCCTGAATAGATCTCGTCCATTCATATTCTAGATGAAAGGTTCTTCCCTTTCGAGAATTAAATCTCGCTATCCTTCCTGAGCTTCATCATGAAAATGTTAAGGGTTTTGGCATGATATCTCATTCGCACAACAAGGAGTCTGAAGGGGATAGTCTCTTTAGATGGATAGGGCCAGATTGACGCAATACTTTCTATCTCGACCATCCTACAGGTTTATGTCCCAAGGCACCTTGAAGGCTAAGTTGGGGCACATGGACAATTAACTAGAAGCATAAGTTCACAGGAAGACAAACACATACACATAACTTAACCATTTCAATACATAAACCATTTATAGATATATAAATACACACATGCATCCATTGTTCCCAATTCAGAGTACAAAGCATGAAAACACTTATCCGAACCAGAAGACGTGATGCGACTGCTGAAAGGGGTGCCTATTTCCACCCAATCATAGGCTCAGTCACTCCTAACGGATTTACCACTAGCCACCCCAAAGCTAGACCATAATCATCTAAGATATACTCCTTTCTTTTGGCTCAACGAAAGTAGGGATGGAGGTTACTCTCCTCCTCCCGCGGGATCTTAGCAACGATTTACACAATACAAAGCAAAGAGGATTGCCTGAGTACTTCCTCATTCACTCAACATCCTCGTTTATCAACTTGTATCATAACCCTTCTAGCCATTTCATGTGACCAGAACACACTCATTTCTTAGTTCTTCCTTGAACCTGAGAACTTAGTCTCTCATCTCTACACTCTTTGCAGGCCTTCCTCTACCCACCACACCTTCTTTTCTTTCCTTTCTCGGAAAGATTGTGTGTGGCTCAAATTCCCAATCCGTGGTTGGGTATGAAATCCTTATAGATGGGTTTTGTGCCCCATCCTCTCATTAACTCTTGAGGAGGTCTTCCCACCTACTAGCCTGACTGTAATTCATTCCTGGGTCAGAGGAATGTTTTGGTCCTGAGCAATTAAATCTAGTAAGGTACTGGTTTGGTGGAGGTTAACACAACCATTCCTAGTTCCCTTGACCATCTCTTTCATAGCATTCATGGTCTCTCTTAGTACACCCCCCTTCCAACAGTCATGCAACACTTATCCATTTTCTAGTAAATAACATAATTTGCATTCATTGACCTTTTATACAAAGGCCCATCAAATCAAACATTCACGCATATTGAGTTTTCCATAGTCTCTTGGCCAATATAGTTATATTTACAAACTAGGGGAAACAGGGTGTTACAGTTCTCAAGAGTCCAAATGAAAAATATGATAACAATCCAAAATGCCTTAGAAGTGCGCCCTTCCATTATTTTATACCTCCAGTCTATTCTTTTGTTGAGTTAGTTAACCCCTAGGATTAACTATTAGCTTAACTCCACCTTTCCTTTTCTTTCGTTGAGTTACTCTTTTTCACACAAAGTCAACTCAATAATATAATGTTGTGCTTAGGAAGTGTCTTCTGGTTGACTTTGTCCCCATGATGCATGAGACTATAGTCTAGTGGGGATAGCTATACTACTGAGTCTCTCTAGACCTCTTCATCAAGAGGTGGGGGACATCACACATTACTCCAAGTTAGAAGGTCATTTCAACATCCAAACACATTGATTGTGTTATGATTTTTTTTTACTAGCCACACATTCACACTAACATGGAAAAATATATCATGGGTCGTGTTGCCTATGCAATTTCAAAATCGACCAACAAGAATCATGGATTGTATACACCTTTGTCCATTCCTTCATGCCATGGAAATTATTCTTTGTGGATTTTATAGTAGGAACCCAACCACACACCATAACATGATGTAGTATTCTTCATGGTTGATTGATTCTCTAAGATGGTAATGCTTATGTGTTGTAAGAATACTAAATTAGCATAGGACAATGTGAAATATTTTTTAGTGCATGTGTTAATTTTGAATTTTAGACATCCATTGTGAGTAACATAAATCCTATATTTATTTATGTCTTCTACAAATCCCTTTCGGATCTACTTGACACAAAGCTTGACATGTCTACATTTCATCCTCAAATTGATGGACAAACAAAAGTCAAATGAATGAACCCATTTTCACTTTCTTCACATGTACAACCACAAGAATCCATATATGTGGGATGAAAACTTTCTTATGATTCAATTAAGCTACAATTTTTCTCAACATAATGTGACGTGGCATAACTCTTTTGAATTTTATTATGAATTTCAGCGCATAGTGCCAATTGAAATCACCTATTCAACTCCTCTAGTTGTAAACACTGCAGTCTCTACATAGAAAGATATGAAAAGCAACACACTTCATTAAGCGCATCCTTAATGTTCACCAACAAGTATGCGATATTCTACAACAAACCTTAGTGAAGTACAAATAATGATGTAACAAGCACCACACCCTTAGCATCTTAGTTTGGGATGAAGCTTGAATTCATATTTAGAAAGAAAGATTCAAGGGCTCGCATTATAAGATTAGACCACTATGACATGGTCCATACAACATTGCTCAACATTGTGGTGACAATGCATTCAAGATTGACTTTACACCATACATTGGGATGCATCTAGTTTTCAATGTAAAGCTCCTACACGCTTATGATCCTCCAACACTTGAAAAGAGTACAATGCAACCAAAGCCTCCTATTGACATCAACCTATAATTCATTTTGCCAATGACCTTTGATCAAGTCATCAAAAAGATGACATGACACATGTGCCATTGGGCTACAAAACTCTTTAGAATTGTGAATACGAATAAGTGTCATGCATAAGCTAATTACTTCACACTTGAGTGAACACGATACAAGTTTCATCACTTGTTTGGAAATGCACTAAAACTTACTTCAATAAAGAACTTCAATATAATAGGAACTTCCATTGCTATCAACAATGTGACAATGACCATTATTTCTTGGAATGAATATCAATATATACATCAATGTTCTTTGCATCTATATTAAACCTCTCTCACCCTTAAATGCACACAACTAACATTTTTTAAGCCTCACCATTATTTAATACCTCATCTCATATCACCAATCACCTTGCATTTGGCTCCACTCATGTGACTAATGTATATATTATCTAAACTATGACCTTAATTTTATATTAAAATCTTATAAACATGGGTCCTCTAAAAGATCAACACTCACCTACCTACAATATCTTAGTTCATTTGGCTCCACCCATGTGATTAATGTATATATTATCTAAACTATGATTAATGTATATAAGATATTGGAGGTATCTTAGAGGATCTATGTTTATAAGATCTTCAAACTATTTGAGAAAGATTACGATATAAGACCATAACAACACAAAAACAAATCTTAAAATTGAAAAATATTACGATATCCATCTCATCACTAACATGCCTCACTACTACTCACCTACCTACAATATCTTACCTCCAAATTTCTTCAAACATGACAAAACAAAAAAAAGAAGAAGATCTTATAATTGAGAAAGATTACCATATCCATCTCAACACCAACATGCCTCACTACTTATTTTATCCACTTGAAGTTGACATTGTAACCATCTCATGAAGTATGTTTGATCAAGTATATTTGATCACTCTAACTTATTAGAATATTAAATTAACTTCATAGAGTGTTTGATCAAGTATATTTGATCTCTTTAACTTATTAGAATATTAAATTAACTTCATTGCATGAGTTAGGTATTCACATATGTCAATGATATTTCATCTTTGAAAAAAAATGTATCTTAGATTTGGTTACGTTTTGTAAAATATTATTATATTAATTTTGAATACTTGTCAAACTATCTGAAAGGCATTGAAAATCTACAATGATAAACTGGGTTTTAAAGATATTCTCACATGTGCATGGTAGGAAGAATTGCACTTTATGGTCCTTGAAGATCTTTTGTAAGTTGGATCAATAGCTGTATTGAATTATCTCTCAAACTCTCCAACCCTATTGATGGTTTTGTCTTCAAAATTGCCAACAACCTTGGGTCAATGTGGGTCTACCCTATTTAATATAATAAGCCTCTGGATAGATCCACCAACTCTTGCATCCATCATTGGAGAATCTTTTCCATGACTTAGTAAAATAGTACAAACAAATGGAACATCACATCTTCTGAGAAGTAGATGAGACATTATTGACAGAGACATAGAAACATGCAATGCCTTAATTGCACAAAGAAGATTCACAAGATCAACACACAACACATTTATCATGAAGAGCGAATCCACCTAAATTGCCTTCCAGATCCTTCCAGATCGCAGAAGGAATCAAATATGAACACCTTCCTAGGACTAGGGAAAGAGAAACGAAGATTGTGTGGGGGCACCAACACTATTATCAAATTCCATGATATAGTGTAGGAACATGGGGAGTGTTGCATGTCCTCACATGGGGATCAATTCCCTATTAAAAAACACCAATTAATTTCAATATACTATTACCTCTTTTGTGTTCTCAAATATTATTAAATTCACTTAATTTTGTATTTTTGAATCTCACGAAGTTAACGTGCTGAGCGAAATCAATTAAGAAATAATAACTCTATTAAAAGCCCCATTGAAAGGACACGTCACACGCGATCCAAAAGATTCGAGAAATTCTGACCCGAAATCGACGGGTAAAATCTCTGAAACAGATGATTTGGCAATAGTTTTTCAATCAATCAAACTGCCACACGAATCTTCTCGAATCGATGAGATGCCTTAACTGAAATTCAAAGTGAGTTTTCAAAAGACTACCCTGCACTTTTGGCGATTTTCGATATTATTGAAAATGGTAAATATTCATTGAAGGATTTTTTTAATCTAATATATATAATATATATGAGATATAATTTTCCATATTATTTGCATATTATGATTCATATCTATGAGTATTAATGAGTATTAGTTGTAAATGACTAATTGTTTTATGATTTTGAATAGTCCACTTGATCACTCATTGTATCGAGTGATGCTCATAGGGGTGAAGAAGAGAGATTGAAACTAATGAAATGAATCACATAGCATCAATCATCACCATCGGGGCTTACACCCAATAACCAACACTTTTTGGGAGGTCACTTGTCCCAAGACTCCTCTAGCTCAAGTGCACTTAACTATGTAGTTTTCCCCACAATCAAGCCCACATAGCTTGCTACCCTATTTGCAAAGCCCTAGCAAGTGTTATGTCTTATGAATTGTTCAGTCAGAGTTTTCTTCACTCTTTTATTTAAGCATGCAGAGGCTTTCACAGTCCAACATATGACATATCATTTTCGGGATTATTTACGTAGAGTAAGTCATTAATCTATGACCCATATCCATGAGTATTAGTTGCAAATAGCCAATTTTCTCATGATTTTCAAGAGTCCATATAGCACTCATTGCATTGAGTAATGCTCATAGGGGTGAA
>JASDQU010338006.1:0-12546 GCA_032191745.1 Picea mariana
GAAGGCAACTTTGAAGCCTTTATTTTCTAAGGCTGAGATGGAGAGTAAGTTCTTTGTCAAACCTGGTAAATATAGTACATCCTTCATCTTCATTGGGGTCCTTGAATCAAGATTGTAATTTGATTCTCCTACTCCCTTGATAGGGTATTGATAATCATCTCCAAGTGTGACTTTCCGAGGAAACTTCTTTTCTGAAGGTGAGAGAGAATGTATCTTTGACCTATTATGTGCTTGGAAGCACCACTATCAATGAGCCAAGTGTCCTCACTAGGTGATACTGATCCTAAGAGGGTAGAGATTAAGACATAGTCTTGAATCCACTCTTTATCATCTTTGTGGGTGGTTCTTCATTTTCAACTGCATGGGCATGGTGCCTCTTGTTTTTCTTCTTGTATTCTTCTTGTCTATCTAGACAATGTTTCACAATATGTCCCATCTTGTCACAATGGTAACATTGGTAGGATGAGAAATCTTTTTCTCTTCTTTGTCCTTTCTAAAACTTCTGGAATCTCCTTGGTTGAGATTCTTTATGTATGAATTTGTTTTGGGGGTGAGATTCCTTATAGGTTTCTTTATGGAAGTAAGGCTTCTCTATTCCTCATTTAGTGTGAGTAGCTAGGGCTTGATCTTCATCTCTTGATAGAAAAGCTTCTTGGTTAGCTACTCTTGCTTCTTCTTGAACACATTCTTCCCAAACACTGTCAAATTGTAGTTTGTCTTTTCTGGCACAAATTGTTTGGATGAATGCATCCCAAGGTCTTGTGAGACCATTAAGGGTTGTCACTATAAGTTCATCTTCATCTATAATATCTTCAATTGCTTCTAGTTGTTCTTTGAATTGTAATATTTTGGAGAAATATTATTGGATTATTTCTCCTTTCTGCATCCTTGTATTCTTGAGTTAAGTCCTTAGATTCATCTTCTCATTGATGTTATTTCCTTCATATAATCTGGTTAGGGCATCAAACATTTCTTTTGGAGTATTCTTTGAAGCCACTTGAGGAATCAAGTGATCTTTGATAGAATCTGCAATGATTCTTTTGACCCTAATTGTGTCCTTTTGGTGTTTTACTTTAGCTGTAGCATTGACGGGTTCTGGTACATTCTCTTTAATGAATCTTGCTAGGTAATTCTCTTCAAGAATGAGTCCAATCCTATACTTATAGGCATGAAAGTTTTCCACACTTTCTAGCTTGTCAAAAATCTTAGTGCTTGCAGACATCTTTTACCTAGAGTTAGGAAAATGGCCAAAAAATGAAAATGCTCAGAATTGAATTTTAAACTTACCAAGAGGTGCGCTTGGCTGAGGCAAGTAGCTTGGTGTGGTTAGATTTTAGAAAATCCAATTTTTTCCCCTTCAAACTTGACCAACAGATTTGTGGATTGGTGCTTCTGGTTTTCTGGTACTTCTGGTTTTCTGGTACTTCTGGTTTCCTAGTACTTCTTGTTTTCTGGTACTTCTAGTTTTCTAGTACTTCTGGTACTGGTGAAAACTAGGGTTTCACTTTCCAGGAGTTCTATCCTCTGAAAAGGTGCGTTGAAGGTCCCAAAGAGTTCCTTGGGCTAGGGCGCACTTTTCTAGATGACTTTTGTGCTGAAATTCCTCTTCATTAAAAAGGCCTAATTTTCTTGTACGACAATAGTGGCGTTTTTCTTTTTCCTATGAAAGATGCTCTCTTCAACTTAGCTCTAATCCCATGTTAGATTTTAAGTTATTATTAGGTTTCTTTTCGATTTACTAGATAACGATAACATAGATAAGATCACTGAGATAAACACAATCACAAGAGACACATCATTTATCCTTGGAAACCCTCATGGGGAAGAAAACCTAGCAAAAACTTCCTTAATATAGATAGCCAATAAAATGCCAAGACAATAAACCAAACACTAGAGAATATCCTCTCCCAAGTAATGCGCCTCTCTCTCTTCCTTCTTCTCCAACTGTAGCTACCAAACTTGCGCTCTAGATGATCGAATGAGTGAGTGAACAAATGAGGCACTGACTTCCTTTATTTATACAAACTGGCAAGTGCTAAAAGGAGGTGTCTCTTCACTGGCAGCATCGAATTCTCTTTCTGGGTCTTTAGAACCCCTTTAATTTGCCCGGGGTCCGACTTCTTAATTTGCATATTACATTTAGGGTTGACCAATCCGCAAAAGGGGATTTGGTCAATTACATTTCCTGACATGATCAATCCACAAAAGGGGATTGATCTAATGAATAATAAATAGAATACTCTTTGCAGTTACAATATTTCAACAGAAATAAGTACAAGAAATAGGACTCTAGAAAGAAGAAGTGGGCAACAGTAGAAAGAAAGACCTGAAAAGAAGAAATTGGAAGTTATCAGTCTTTGGTTAGACATTTCTATTTAAAGATATGGAATAACTGGATTGATAAAGAAAGAAAGATGTGATCAATATAGACTTACTATGATGGTATCTATTTCTCCCTTTGCTATTTGCTTGTTGATGCCTCTTTATTGCTCTTGTCGACGACCACTGGAATCGTGCCAACCGCTTGTTTCCCTTCGTCGGTGAGCTTGTTGATTCCCCTTTGGAGCCATTCTTCAATGTAGCTTCTCATGGGGGCCACGTTGATATCATCTCGGATTTTTATGTTGAAAAGATCATTTTCTAATTTCCTTAGACCGGTAAAAATATTATGCAAAGCCTATTCAATTTCTTCATTATGTGTTGAATAGTCCACTAGCCAGTTGTCCACGTCATCTTGACCATATTCAAGGATGTCATAAAATTTTTCTAAAGACAACCCATTTAAAATATCAACTTGTTCATCGAAGGCTTGCTTGGTTAAGGACAAGGACTTGAGGGTTAAGTTTGGGTCTTGAACCTCGTTGGTACTTCCAACTAAGTCTATTTCGGTCAGGTTTCTGAATAATTCTTCTTTCTCTGATATGTCTTGTTCACATGATTCGACTATGAGATGTAGGTTCTTAACTTTCTCTTTCTAGCATGCTTTTAATTGTTTTATCCATGTTGGGGAGGGGAGATCTTCTTGTCTTCTTCTCAGATCTGACATGTTGGTGACATGGTTTCCAAAAGGGATGACCATCTCTAGATAGAAACATTCTTCATTTTTTAAATCCACCTGCAAATGTTCGTGCAAAACATGTGTCCTCATTCCAAGGGAAGCTATATTTTGTGATGTTTCCCAGGCTCAAGTAATCAACTCCAGTCTTTTCTTGATATTCTTCTCCACATAGCCTCTATACGATGTGAGGAGGCTGGAGGATCCTTTTAACTTGGTTGGATGGGTGGTAGGCACGATGTTTGCTAAAGGACTGGCAAGCAATGGGATAGGAATCAAAGCTTCCTCCAATTCATTGATTTGGTCATTCAGTCTGGCATTCTCCGCTTCAATGCCTCCAATGGTATCATCAAGAGCATCTTTGGTTGCTCGGTGAAGTCAGGAAATTTGGGACGATTGCATGTAAGGTTAATCTATGGACGAGATTTCCCTTTCTTATTTCTTACATCTCTCTTTTCAATAATTAAATTTTTAGATTGGTTGTCAAAAACAATGCTCTGGAATACGAAGGATTCATCTTCGTAAAGAATGTCGGTCTCAGTTATTTCCATTATGGAACTATGGTGCATCGCGTCCATGGGTTGATCAATGTTGCATAATACGTTATCCAGAGCAGTCTCAAGTTCCATGTCCTCACTTTTAGTTTCAGGCTCTTCCTCTTGCTCTACAACATTTTTTCTCTTCTTCGTCACAGGAAGCTTGTGAGAACTATAAATTTTTCCGCAAGAAGGGTTCTTATCTCCTCCTCCGTTTGAAGAATTCTGGGTTTCTTTCTTACTCGGGTGGTCCGTTGGAGCGATTCTCCGTGATGTCGTTCTCTTGGGAGTGCTAGCTGGGGATTGGACACTCTTCTCACCAAATCCTTTTCCCCATTGTTTGTACAATTCAGTTTTGCTTTGCAATATCTCTACGTCGTCGTCGTGAGGAGAAGGAGTGTTGTCATCATTGTCTCTGTCTTCGTTCAGTCGTGTATGGATAAAAGTGTTGTTAAAGCCAACTGCTAGTAAATGTTCTAGAAAAATCCCATTAGGGTCGAACCCTCTTATCCTTTCAACGTATCTTAGGTTCAAGTTGTTGAAATGGCCTGCGAATTCATCAATCTTGTTGATGTTCTCGAACACGAAGCCCCCGACTTTCCAAGGCAGAGGAATGAACTGCTTTTTTCTCTTCTCATGGAAAAAATGCAACCAGTAGCTGTATTGCCTTGCTATTTCTTTAACAAACATCTTGTCCGTGATGTGACATGGAAGGAAAGCATGATTTTCCTTGGAGCCAAAAATCATTATTATACTGTAATTTTCCATTTGTTCAAGTGTCCCCTTCCTGTCCAAAAACTTGGTTGCCTGGTTAGACATCCGGGGAGCATCCTTTCCTAATAATAAATCTTTGAAAATCGAGACAAAGTCATTAAAAACCTCATAAAAACAATGGGAGGCCTTGTGCCTCCACAAGGCCTGGTACCAGAAGGTTAATGGGTCAAATTCATAGTTTACCTTCTTGGATAGAGACAGTTTTGGAAACAAACAACATTGTGCTATTGTGAAAACCAAGTAGGATGACATATAAAATTTCTTCTCTTCTTTGAATTGTGACAATTGGGAACATATTTCAATGGAAATTAGCTTCCCCCAATAAAAAATGGATTGTTCCTTGATTGTGAAATACAAAATATAAAGAACCATGCGGGAAATGCTTGCTGTGGATTCCTGTCCTGTTATTCTTGTAAACAACTAGGCAATTTCCCGAAATGGATTTCTAAAAGAACTAACTTGAAACTTTGTGATATCTTCAGGAATCGTTGTCGGGTCTTCCAGGAACTTGGGTAAGAGGTCCAACTCATTATCATGCTTTTTTAGGAACTGCTTCCAGTCTTGTCCTCTGAAGGTTAATGTTGGCTCCGACAATCTTAACATCTTGCGGAAGACCTGAGGTGACAAAGAAACAAGCGAATGGTCCTGCATTGGAATAATTCTTTGGCTTGAAACATATTTTTCGGTGCACCAAGAGACCACCTCTCTACAATAAAAAACTTCAGGGACACAACCTGCACGAGCGATTCCAGAAGTCCAAATTACTTCGTCATGGGCGGAACATGATGAATAGTAAGAGTATGCCCTTGACCATTGGAAGTTCTGGTCCTGACACCCGAAGATATTCACTGTATCTCCAAAGAACTGTTGTCAAGCTACTGCCATAAGTTTACGAGAACATTTGTTTGCTCCAGATGATGTTTGAAATGAACAGTTGGAATGGATAATATAACCCTCCACAAATCTTGGTCCAATGCGTGTGAATGGGAGATCTCCTCGAGCCTTTCTCTCATTAATGAAAATATCGATGGATGTTGCATGATGAGCTATTAGCATTAAAGAATAGTAATTGCATACTTAGAAGTGCGAAGGTGGCGGGTACGCCGAAGAGAAATTAAGGATTGGATATTTCGTGAACCCACCAACGCGATGACCCATGAAAGACATTCTATGTTGTTTGAGATGAACAATCGGAAGGGATAATATAACCCTCCGCAGATCTTGGTTTAATGGGTATTAATGGGAGATCTCCTTGAGCGTTTCACTCATTAATGACAATATTGAAGGTTCCTGCATGATGAGTTGTTAGCATTAAAGTTTACTAATTTCATATTTAGAAAGAAGTACGAAGGTGGCGGGGACGAGGAAGAGAAATTAAGGAATGGATAATTATTGAAAGCGGTTGGTCGGGCTTCAAAATAGGGTTACAAGGTATAATCAGGAGAGGTGAGGGCCCGACGATCAAATTGTATGTCTCAGAAGTTTTGAGTGCAAAACGCATAACATGGAAGAGGGCATGATGGGGCAATCCAATGGTCAATTTGTATATTGCAAAACTCCGGGTACTATTTGTAGGTCATAGAACATTGGAAGCACAATCGTGAGGCCTCCTGTCCGGTAACCCGCAATAAAAAAAGTGGCTGAGTATGGAATAGGGAAACGATAGGCCAAACTCATTTTCGCTAATATATTGAAATTTGTAATAGATATCCCATTACCTGGCAAGATCTTTTCTGAATGTTTCTGGACAAGTTGTGTAGTGATAGTCAATGTGACTATCTCATCGAGCTTTTTGCTTATTAATGACGATCTTTACGGTTGTTGTATGATGAACTGTTAGCATTAAACCTTAGCTGTTTCATACTTGGAAATAAGTGCGAAGGTGGAGGGCACAAGAAACAATGACTAGGAATTGGAAATTTCTTGAACCCGCCAATCTGAGGATCCTCGAAAGAGATTCCAAGAAATGGGAAAGTATGGAAAGCAGTCAGACGAGATTCAAACTAGGGTGACAAGGGTTCCCTAGGAGACATGACGCCCCGACGGTCAAATTTTATGTCTCAGAACTTTTGAGTGCAAAATGTGTAACATGGAAGAGGGGATGGTGTGGGAGTCCGACAGTCAATTTGTATATCACGGAAGTCTGGGAGATCTCCTCGAGCCTTTCACTCATTAATGAAAATCTTTATGGTTCCTGCATGACGACCTGTTAGCATTAAAGCTTACTAATTGCATATTCAGAAAGAAGTGGTCGGTCAGGCTTCAAAATAGGGTTAGAAGGTATAACCAGTAGAGGTGAGGGCTCGACGGTCAAATTGTATGTCTCATAAGTTTTGAGTGCAAAACGCGTAACACGAAAGAGGCCATGATGGGGCAATCCAACGATCAATTTGTATATCGCGGTACTATTTGCAAGTCGTGGAACATTGGAAACACAATCTTGAGCCCGCCTGTCCAGGAACCCACAATTGAAAAAGTGTCCAAGTATGGAATAGGGAAATGGTAGGCCAGACTTGTTTTCTCTAATATATTGAAATTTGTAATGGATATCCCATTACTTGGAAAGATCTTTTCTACATGTTTTTGGACAAATTGTGTAGGGATAATTAGTGTGACTATCTCCTCGAGCCTTTTGCTTATTAATGGCGATCTTTATGGTTGTTGCATGATGAACTGTTAGCATTAAACCTTAGTTGTTTCATATTTGGAAAGAAGTATGGAGGTGGCGAGCACATGAAACAATGACTGGGAATTGGATATTTCATGAACCCGCCAACCCAAGGATCCAAAATAGGGTGACAAGGGTGACAAGGGTTCCCTAGGAGACGTGAGGCACTGATGGTCAAATTGTATGGCTCAAAAATTTTGAGTGCAAAATGTATAACACGGAAGAGGGGATGATGTGGGAGTCTGGCAGTCAATTTGTATATCGTGGAGGTCTGGGTGATGTTTGCAGGTCACGGAACAATGGAAGTGCAATCTAGAGCTTGCTTGCTCGAAAATCCGTGATTGAAAAAGTGGCTATGTATGGAATGGGGAAGCAGTCGGTAATATGCAAGTCGATTTCGTAGATTGTGCTGCGTGGAAGCTTGGTCCCTACCAAGTAGATTTGGAAATGGAGATGATAGTTGGCACCTTATAATTATTGATGATGATGATTATTGGAAGATGGGGAGAGACGAGGAATATTGTTAAAAAATCAGAAATTAAAAATATGGTAAGTAAGGGGCAATTAGAATAGATCTAACAATAAGCAATTAAAAGTTGAAATATGTAAAATTAAATGAGAATTAAAGAAAAAAATTAAACATTAAAAAGTTATGTTCAATTGTTTTTTAGAACTGAAATGATAAAAAAAATTTAAATATTAAAACCTATGTTGAAATTTCATTGAATACTAATTTTAGATATAACCTATATGTTAATTTACAATTATTGTAAAAGAATCTACCCATAAATACATGGCAGGAATAAAATAATTAATATGAAATGGAATCTTCCCATAAAGTAATATGAAATGTAACATGTGAAGAAGATATCTGATAATATAATCTCGCGTAAATCGCGGTTTAATGCGTTTTAATGGGATATGTCCTCGAGGTTTTCGCTTATTCATGCCAATCTTTTCGAACCTGTGTGGTGAGTTGTTACTAATCAAAGAATAATTAATGTGCATTGGGAAGGGAGCGAATGTGGCGGGGATGGAAGGGAGAGATAAATGCTTTGAAACTTTTTGTGAACCCGGGTAGAGTGAAGCTTGCGAGTTGGAGGAGCCCGTGGTGGAATTGTAGATCACATAATTTTTGGGTGCAAGATGTATATCACGGAACACGGGGAATGACAGTTCGACAGCGCCAACCCGGGAACAGCTGGCCATAAAATTGGCTAAGTATGGAAAGGAACGACAGTCACTCAGACTCCTGAAATGGCAGTTTAAAGCGTGTTAATGGGAGATGTCCTCAAGGTTTTTAATTGTTAATTCCAATATTTTCATAGTAGTGTGTTGAGTTGTCTCTAGTAAAAGCATAATTAATGTGCATTGGGAAGGGCGTGAAGGTGGTGGAGATGGAAGGCAACGATAGATGATTTGAAACTTTTGTGAACCTGGGTAGAGTGAAGTTTGTGAGTTTGAGGAGTCCGGGGTGGAATTGTAGATCACAAAAGTTTTGTGTGCAAGATGTATATCACGGAACAAGCGACATGAGAGTTCAATAGAGCCAACCCTGGAAACCGCGGCCATAAAATTGGCTAAGTATGGAAAGGAATGGCGGTCGGTCGGACTCGTGATGTGAGGATATAGATGGAGATGAGGATCTGTCAGTCTGCCAACCCGGGAACCCGCGATCATAGAAAGGTGACTAAGTATAGAACTGGAAAGGGATAATAGAGGGGAACAAGAAAAGGGAAAAAGGGGTAAGTATATCACACAACAACATCTACTATTCGTTTATTAATGCCAATATTTTTTAACTTGTGTGGTGAGTTGTCACTAGTAAAAGCATAATGAATATGCATTGGGAAGGGAATGGATGTGGCATGGATGGAAGGGAGCGATAAATGGTTTGAAACTTTTGTGAACCCGGGTATAGTGAATCTTGCGAGTTGGAGGAGTCTGAGGTTGAATTGTAGATCACAGAATTTTTGGGTGCAAGATGTATATGATAGAACACGGGGCGTAATAGTTTGATAGCGCTAACTCAGGACCCCGTGGTCAGATAATTGGCTAAGTATTGAAAGGGACGATGGTCGGTCAGGATCATGATGTGAAAATATGGACGGAGATGAGCATCTGCTAGTCCGCCAACCTGGGAACCCGTGATCATAGAAATGCAACTAAGTATAGAAGAAGAAAGGAATAATAGAGGGGAAGAAGACAAGGGAAAAGCGGGTAAGTATAGAGGAGGGAAAAGAAAGGGAGAAACAGACATTTAGTCTCATCTATGTAATATACTTGGATGTTGACAAAGTCAGGTCCAAGTTTAAAGATAATTTGTTTATATTTATTCGAATAGTATTCATATTAATATATCTTAATAGATTATTTGTGGTCCAAATGTAAACCATATTCCAATTTGTAGGGTGTTTTTAGGCTTGCAAATTTCACTCAAACCCATAAGCAATAGAGAAAAAGATATATGACGTAACATTTTTATATGCAAGGATATTCTCAAATACGCGAAGTTGTAATATAGGCACAATATTAAACAAGAACATGACATCAACACCTGAGTTTCCATGTTGAAATAGAGTCATTCATTGACTCTATTTCTGGGGCCCCGAAGACTGAAAGAAGGACGGGCACACCCATTTCTTTCTTAAGTATAGGGTGGGCATCATAGAACTATGTCCTATCACAAATTATTCTTCCATGTAAAATGTAAGGAGCGAATAGAGTAGCTTTTATTTAAATCGAAGTGCTGGGTAGGGGAGAAAAAATCTTATCGTGCATGTTTAACTACGGATCAAAGAGTGTCTTAAATTCTTGTAGAAAGAGGTTGAATTCATCTATCAATAGTTGTACAGGAAAATGAGTCAATTTAAAAAAAAATTACAAAATTAATAAAAACAAACAAACAAAACAATATTAAACATTGGAAAACACCATCCAACAACCTGAAATATTTTATATTCAGATAAACTGGGTTACAAAATACAGTTGAGATTATTTCCGAAAATAGCTTTCTTGGAATTTGTAAAAAAATATATATTTCAACACATATTCTCTGAAATCTAAATGCGTTTGCCATAATGATTGGGATTGGGGCTCCCGCGGACCATAAAGAAAATATGTACCAGAATCAAGATTGAAGAAAGAAGAAAGTTGGCGATGGAAGACAACAAGACCTGGCAAGAAGAAAGACACAATTTTCAGTCCTCGATTAAAGCTTTCTATTTAAAGAGATAGAGTAACTAGATGAAGACATTGACAAAGACAAAAGAATGTGATCAATATGAACTTACTATGATGGTATCCCATGCCTTGTCATTTGCTCGCTGATGTCCTTTTATGGCTTTCCTCGACGGTTATGGGAATCGTCTCAAGCTTCCTTTTCCCTTCATTGGAAATATCGTCGACAACCTTTTTGAACCACTCCTAAATGTAGCTCCTCATGGCCTCCACGTTGATTTCATGCTGGATTTTTATACTAAAGAATTCACTTTCCAAGTCCCTTAGATCAATAGAGAGGTTGCACAATGCTTCTTCAATATCTTGGTTTTTAATCCAATAATCAACTAGCCATTTTTTCATGCCATCTTCACCATATTCAAGAATGCCATAGAAATTTTCAAATGGCAGTCTTTTATAGATTTCAATTTGATCATCAAATGCTTGCCTAGTTAAAAAAAATGAGTTGAATATCAATTTCGGGTCTTGGACTTCATGGGTGTTGCCAGCTAGATCTATCTCAGTTAGCTTCTTGAATAGTATGGCTCTTCTAGATATGGCCTAGCTACATTAGCTTTTTATTCAACATTATGTACTTTGATAAGTGTTAATTTACCTCTATCATCAAAAAGTTGGGGTTTAAGGTGCCTTCCTTGTAATGTTCCTGGTCATCCACATCTAAATCAAATTATAGATGCGATTCATGTTCAATTCAAAGACGAGGGAGTGGTTTTATGTGACGTCATATTTGGGGGAAAAAAATTATGTTAGTCAACAGAAGCTCAGACAAAAAATTCAAGTATCTTATCATTGGTATTCTCCCTGTATTCGATCGTTTGGCTGGTTGAAAGGCTTGCCTAAAGATTTGTATGTTGAATTTCTTTGTTTTATTGCTGTAAATTGGAAAGGACGTTCAAGTCACCTGCAAAAATTCTCCTTTGTTGAAGTATATAGCTTCTTCCAACAACATAGATTTGGCAAGTGTATCAAATGCTGCAGACAACACCAGAATCTATCTTTCGCCAGAGAAGTGGCACATATCATGGCTTACAAACTGGTCTGAAATATTCATAAGTGATGCCAAATATTACTCCATGCCTGTATATACTCAGAAGGAAATTACAAATTTGGATCCTCATGAAGGTGAGAAACTGTATTAGTGGTTGAATCAACATTCTAAAATTACAAAACTTTCTATCTCAAAGTTTGTTGAGTGACTTCTGGATGTGGTAACAGACTCGACAAATAGTCAGCTTCTATCTCAAAGTTTTTGTAGCGACCTCTAGATGTAGTAATAGACTCGAAATACAATAAAATTTCGATCACCATAAGTACTAATGTCAAGTATATCAAGTCGTGACTCTAGGCTCCAAGTAGCTTCAACTTCAAACATTGACACTAGCGGCGATTGTAGGCTCCAGATAGCTTCAACTTCAGACATTGACACTGGCAATGGAAACGGGAACAGTGTCATCGATTGCAGGGCAGTAATGCGATGAACAAGTAGGCCTGCCATTGTCAAATCACTTAGACTGTAGGGTTGTCATACTTGCAAAAGAGAATCGAATTTAGCATTTTTTTTTCACGACAATTACAATGTTGCTGTGAGTCCAGACATCTTTGGAGGTTGGGTGTCCTGTGTGATGATGACCTCGACATTAGGTGCATGTTAGACATTTATTATCTAGACATTGTAGTGTTAATGCAATTGTCATAGTCGACGATGGATCGAATACATTTCCACAAACAATATTAATTATGTAATTAATTTACATTCTTGAAGGACGTGAACCCCAAATAACGCCTGAAACATTTCGACCAATCGTGCGTTAAAAAAATACATTATTTTATATTTAAAAAAATAAAAAATTGAATTTTCTATGACTAACATTAGGTTGCACACATAACATTTTTAAGTTAACTGAAATTAGTATATAGTCAAATCAGATCCTTGGAAGCGATCAAACTCCCTAGATATAGTTTATTTCCATCATGTTAGTTGGGATAGAAGGATCCGCGACCAGGAGAAAGAAAAAAGCTAGCAATAAAAGCATCTGTGCAAACCCAAGATAGGGATGGTTTTGGGTATGTGTTATATTCTTTGCACGAGTAGTAGTGTCTCGGGAAACGTGACACCTACCTCAGGTAACGTGTCATGTATTTAGGTGTTTTTTTCGGCACATGGTTTTTGTCGATGGTTTTCTATTTCCGGTTAAGGAATTAGGGTTTTGGACCAATCCAGGTCATTGGGTTAGGGTTTTGGATGATGTTGGCTCCTATATGTATATTGTATT
>JASDQU010338007.1:0-10565 GCA_032191745.1 Picea mariana
TACCTCCTAGTCTCCTATATATACCAAGGAGACATTTTCATTTTGAATCATCTTGTACTTGAACATTTAAGTGGGGTAAAAGGAGGTTGCCCCCTCGAAGAGGCTTATTATCTGAAATTATCTCTTTTTCAAGGCGTTGAGTAATTTTTCTGAGGTTTTTCTATGCTATATTGATTTTTGGTTCTTAACAATGATTACGTCAATAACTTCTTTCAGAGATCCGTGTAGTACTTGTTACTAGCCTATACTAATTTGATCATCTATGAGTATAAGAAGCATCTGGCGGTAATTAGCTTTCTGTATTATATGAGATCTACTAGTGGATTTACATTTTGGAATTTTATGCCTATCATAGTGCCTTGTAAATTAACTAATGAATTTGCATAGATTTTACGAGCTGGGAGATAGAAGCACTCTTATGGAGAGGGCAACGAGGTATGAAATAAAATACAATTTTTTATTTATCTTATAAGTTGGCAATGTATTATTAGCAGATTGGGATGCACTTAAAATGAAAAAAAGGACCCAATGGAAGTGGAAATGCAAGACTGGTGTACAATTTCTACCTCAACTACTGATGAATTTGCACAGATTTTACAAGCTGGGAGCCAGAAGCGCTCTTATGGAGAGGGACGGCAACCGGGTATGAAATAAAATACAATTTTTATTTATTTATCTTATAAGTTGGAAATGTATTATTAGCAGATTGCAATGCACTTAAAATGGAAAAAATGACACAATGGAAGTGGAAATGCAAGAGTGGTGTACAGTTTCTACCTCAATTGCAGAACGAACCAACAACAATTTTTACCTCAAATGTAGTCCGAAACAACAATGCATCAACCCACAAACCAACGAAATATTTATCACCACCAGCTCATGAACATTTATCTCCAGCCCATGAACGATATTTTATACCTCAACTGCAGACTGAACCAACAACACCTCAGTGCATGAACCAACATAATACTTATCACCTGCTCATGAACATTTATCTCCAGGCCATGAACAATATTTTATCCCCAGCGTATGAACAATGTATCTTTAGTTAATTTGTGAATGAACAATGTATCTTTAGTTAATCTGTGATGCATTGTATATGAAGCACCCTATGTCCATGCAGAAAGACCTATGCAAAAAGGTTATGGTGGTGGAGAACGGTGGAAAAAGGTGGTAGAGTCTTGAGAAAGGCCTATGCAGAAAGGCTATGGCGGTGGAGAATGGTGGAAAAAGGCCGTAGAGTGCTAAGAAAGGATATGGTGTTGGAGAACAGTGGTAGAGTGCTGACAAAACTCACCCTATACATAGATGAGAGTTAAAGATGGTCAAAGAAATGGATTCAATGGACTTAGGTTATCTAAGTATGTAGAAAATGTATCGTGTGAAAGACTTAAAAAATTGAAATCTTAGGGAAGAGTTATAATAGACAAAAAAAAAACTTAGGCTATCTAAGATGAGGTAGGAAAGGTCGGCAATAAGATTTTCATCTTGTGAGCCAATAGAATGTTCAATAAAGTCAATTAAAATTAAAAAGAAAAATAAATATTTTTTTTCCCTCATCGACCAGTATATCAATGTCCTCGTGTTTCCTCTCCCTCCAAATGGACATACATCCTGTTCCATGGCAGATAAAAAGGGAGTTAGCTCTTGCATTTTAATTTTTTTCCATGCTTTTGAGGGTGTACGTGGGTTGTTTTGGTCACAGTTGCGTATGTACACAGGTAGAGTGTTTTCTTTCTGAGTACATACGTAGGTTTTCCTAGGACACCCCACGTACATGCAGGGACGCTCTTTTTAGGAGAGCGCGCCCCCTCAAAAACAAAAAGAAATGCATAATAAAGGAATTGAAATGCAAGAGGGATACATTTTTAATTACTTGGTCTGAGCAGAAGTTCATTTCGTTCATTGAAGCTCCCAGAATGAACTTCTTTAGCAAAGGTTTTTTTTCTCCTTTTGGTCGATTTTCAAAATGCAATGGTGAAAATGAGCTGTCAGCTTCTATTTATAGACTTTTTTGGCCCTTTTTGCAACTTTTTTGACCCCCTTTGTCGTTTTTCCTGGCTTGGAAATCATTTAATTCCATTCCCAAGTTTCTTATTGGATGTTATGATACACTTTTCCTTTTGGTTTGGTAACTTTTTGGGGGATGGATCACTTTAAATATCCTTTGGTAAAGGTCATTTTTCCAACTTTTTGCATATAAGTTAGGTTTTCACCTCCACTTTTTGCATCTCGTTGTATTTTCCACTTTTCCATAGGATCGATCCCACCGATGTGTGACATGGAACCTTCATTGTTGCTTTATAAGTGTCGTGATTATGTGGTAGATCCTACCTTTACATGGATGCCCTAGATAGATCCTTGTTGCATTTTGGCGTCCATGCTATCTATAATGACCATAGGCTCGAGAGTCCTTGTTAGTCCTGTCATGATTATGAGATTGAGCATCATTCGTCTGATGCACCATCATTCTTGGACTCACCCTCGGGACTCCCAAAATGAGCAAGCTTTGTTTTATTTCAAGCTTGCTTTGAAATCCGAAAGCAACATCCAACGAGACTGCATTTATGATTTTCAATCTTGTCTAGATTAACTGAGAAAAGTAGCTTTCTGGAGTCTTCTTTAAGCCCTTTTCAGACTCTTTAAACATGAAAATATTGTCAAGCGATCTTGTTTCCCTTCACGCTCGCCAAAATCAAATTTTAAGGCACGTCTATCCCGTGGTAGTTTACCCCTTTTTTAGTCCAGACGGTCAATTGTACGAACAAATGTATGCTCTAGGAACTTTGGTTCGCTAGAAGAGTATTCTCAGGCTTAAGTTTAACCCTTTTTCGGGCCTGAGGTACTAAATTTATGAAAAAAGAACATTCTCCTTGGTTTTGGTTTATCACCTTTTTCGGGCCTAGGAGATTACTTACAAAAAAGGAACCCCCACAGAGTCCATATTGAATCTCTTTTCAGACTCCCTAAAATTGAAAAGATCGTCGAGTGACCTTGTTCCTTCACACTCGTTAAATTGGTCCAGAAGAACATCTATTGTCATGAATTTACCCTTTTTTCTGGCTTGTAGATTATAGAGGAAAAGGGTACGCCTCGGGAGATTCGTCTTGCCGGGAGATTTCTCCTCAGTAACTTTTATAATTTTTTGAGCTAAGGGGACTAAATTCAGAAAAAGGATGCGAGTCCATAGTTAAGCTCTTTTCAGATTCCTTAAAATTGAAAATATTGTCGGGTGATCTTGTCTTTGTCACACTCATTAAAATGGTTTTGAATAGACGTCTTTTCGGTGCCATTTTACCCCTTTTTCGAACCGATTAGACTATCTCTGAAAAAGGTACCCCTTAGAGTCTTATTTTACGTTTTTTCAAACTCTCTAAATGTGAAAAAACTATCGAGCTTACCTTCTTTGGGCTCGTTAAAATTACAATGAAGGGGGTTTCATTGTGTCTTGTTAACCACATTTGTATCTCTGCGTCTTTAGCCTAATGTCATCTCCATGTTGCTCTCTGTTGTCCCTTGACCAAGTTTTGGGAGATCCTTGATCAAGTTTGACCTATTTTGGGACTTCGACAGCCTGTCGAAGGAGGAGCGCAAGATGAAGCAGATATCATGGGATCTCGGCCCCTTTTTGGGTCCTTTCTAGGATTTGGGATTATGTAACGAGTATGGGAATGTCAGCCATGGGAATGTCGGCCCATGTGTTTTCCCATGTTTAGGCCTATTTTGTAATATATAAATAGATGTCTAGGCTATGTAAGAGAAGAGGAAGAGATGCATATCTCTGTGATATTGGGATAAGTGCTAAGTACGGATTGTAGATGCTTTGTGCATATTGTGTGAGACTTGAAAAGTTGCGTGCAAGTAATTGTAAGAAGGCTTGGTGTTATACCCTAGCTCGAAGAAGGAGGATCTGACAGGGTGCATGCAGATCTCCTGTCTCCTGTGGAGTAGGATTTTGATGCTATGTGTCTGTAAGAAGCTTGATCGAAGATAATAAAGAAGAATATTTGGTGGACGTAGCCCTAGGGTGGGGGTGAACCACGTATATGCTGTGTTTCTCTACTTTGTGAGATGTCTTGATGTGTTTATGTATTTACTTGCCAAGTGATTTGATATAGATAGATAGATCTGTTTATGCTTTGTTCTAATGATCTATATGAATGTGAGATCTGACTTATGTGAATGTGATTAGTGCTTGAATCTGCTAGATCTAATATACCTCTCTATGATAAGTGCTTAGATACATTAGATCTAAATGAATGGTGTGATGCTCTGTTTCATCTGCGGAGTAGATAGCGGTTAAATATTTATGAACTGTCGATGCTAAGTGCTCTAATAAGTATTACAATCATAGATTTGTGTCCCATCTCAGGTTGCAGACACCTGAGTCCTGCAACCACCCTTGCCTCTACCTTGGGTGAGACTTCATCTACTTCGCAGGTGTTGCTGAAAGGGCTGGTAGTTAGGGTTTTTTTGGTGTGTTGTTGTAGCATTGAACCCTGGGTTTGCCCCTGTGCCAACAAATGGTTCTGTTGCCCCGACCTGAAACTGTGATTGTTGGGAACTGAGAAAGAAGAAGCTTTGTGCAAAGATCTGACCTAGAACTGTGGAAGCTCTGTGTGTAGATCTGTCGCTCTAGTGTAAAGTACTCTACTTAGTTTGTGAAGCACTGTGCTAAGACGAAGGGTCAGATCTGAAGAAAAGAGGTAAGATCTAAACGCTTTGTGCTCTAATAAAGGTAAGAACAGTAAAAAGTTTTTAGATCTGGAAGCTTTGTACTTTGTAGAAGTAAGATTACTGGAAATTTTTGTTTCTAAAGAATGGATCTAGGTATGCTTGATAGATTTTGTCCTAGTCTGAAAACTAGGGCACTAATAGATGAAAGAAGATTTGATATGAATAGATCTGATAGAAATAGTGAAAGATATGTTATACCTATGCATAGAAAGAATGTTTGGACTAACAAATGGATGCAGGATCCTAGAAAGAATTGTTTGCAGGTTAGCTACTATGATCCTAGCGCGCAATATAGAAAGAGCTGGGAATCATTTAAAAGAAAGAGATGATTAACCCTCTATTACAGTTGCAGAAAACCAGGACACCTTGCTAAGGAATGCCCTGGGAGAAGACCTAGTTTTCTTTGTTGCAAAGCTATGGACCATGAAGTATGAAGTATTGGATTGCCTTGGAATGATTGCTAAGCTTGACAGAATGAACATGAGACAAGAAAACCCTAAGGCAGATCCAGAAATGGCAGAACCCTAGAAAGAATCAGAGAAAGTATTCCTACAGATAAAAGAAACCCTGAATGACCGCTGACATATCAGGTTATCAGAAATCTTCAAAGAAAAAGAATGCCTTGAAGCAAGAATAGGAGACTTCAACATTAACTGTGTTCTAGATGAAGAAACACATTTAAATATCATGACAGAAAGAACTTGGGAACTTTTAGGGAAGCCTGCTATGACTCCTTCATTGGGAGGAATAGGGATGTTAAGAGGAAAATTAATAAACCTATGTGGAAAGCTCACCCAAATACCTATAAATGGCAATGGGACTTCGATAGAGGAGGGTTTTGAGATTGTTAAATTTATTGAGAACAACACCCCATTTACCATGTTACTAGGAAAACCCTGGATTGAAAAAGATCAGGCCAGAAGAAAGAAGAAGAAGAAGCTTTAGAGCAGAAGAAGCAAGAGTTAAAACATTTCATGACTAGAAAGATCGCACACTTGATTGGAGAACAGAAGAATATATCGAAGCTATTTAACACCAGAGACCTGGATGTCGAAGTTGCAAGAACAATAGAAGACCCACAAAATATTGAAGTACCTATTCCAGATAACGAAGAACTATCACCCTCGAGTCTTAGGAAAGAATCCCAACAACGCGAAGTAACTATGCCAGATGAAGATAAGAATCAGAATGGAAAAAGGAATACCGAGACGAAGCTCACTGTAAAGAAGGCTAGAAAGCTAAGTAATAAGAGAGCTAAGATCGAAAAGTTACAGAAGGTTCCAGAGGGAACTTCGCAGAAGGAAAATTTGCAAAATTGGAGCTTTGTCGAGATAACAGACCAACGTCACACGACACTTCGCCAAGGCGAAGCAATATATCCATTGGGAATAATATAACTGTTCGAATGACCCTCCAAATGGGTAGAAAGGCATTTATGGTTCGCCACCAGACCGTTGGACCATGCCATAATGGATAGAATATATTTAATGAAGGCTTCTCACTTGTTGCAAGAGATCCGTTGCCAAGTTATCTATTTATCTCGTCGTGCCATGCACCGAGAAAACTTTTGCTAACCATGAATCTGAGCCCGCAAACTCATTGATTTTTCATAGTGATCATTGCACTATTTCCTTCTATCCCATTACAGTGTGTAAGTTACTCCTCGAACCTGAGATTTCCAACCCCGAGCTTGTATGTCTGATGAGGTCAACGCTGTAGAGAAAGTTGTCGAAGAAGTTTTGATCGACCTCATGACCAAAAGAGTCATGTCGATGTCTATAGGTGTACAAGCTTCATTGATGAGAACGGTGCAAGCCTCTCCGTCAACTGCTCGCGGAGCCGTACCATCCCGACCATCAGTAAAAAAGAGAACCAAGCATAAAGACGACCTCACAAATGCAAAACTGATTCCAACCATATTTCCTGATTACATACCGCCTCTGGATGGCGCAACGAATCATGATAGTGTACCAAGATATTTTGAATACACCATAGTTACTGCGTACCTCCTGAAGGGCATACGCGCAATTCAAGCATACCAAGACAAGATCGCAGCACTAAAGTTCAACGACTTCAACCTCAGAGATCGCAAAATCTATGGTATGCTCTCCCCATCTAAGTAGCTAACTAGAACAAAAGGGAAGAACTCGAAGATCATCCCTCAGTCATGGACGATGAACCTCGCGCAGTCCACCCTGCTGAATGTCATGAAGATCCCACACTTCAGAAAACCCCAGGAAGTCAATGCCTTTGTTAAGCTGCTACTCTCATGTTACCATGGTGGCTACTTATGGCTAGACCATCGCATTATAGTTGAACCAACGCTGATCCCCAGGATCACAGGCCTGAGTATGCAAGGACCTGACCCACAAGAGTTTTATCCAAGGAAAGCTGCAGATCGCGCGCTGGCACAGAAGATGAAGGATACATATGGCGACATTGAGAAGGGAACACGAGGCTACAAGGTAGCTTCCATCCAGAGTGGTGCAGTGTGCCTTGCATGTCAACTGATAGATTGAAAGTTAGTAAGGAAGAACTGACCTATGCATGTCACTAGCTTTGTCATTGACCTCACAGGGAAGTGGGCAGAAGGCCTACAGATGAACTGGGTGAAGTACCTAGTTAACCAGTTGGAGCAAGACTGCCGAGAAGCATAGGATCAGGGTTATGAATTTCATTTTAGCTGGCTCCTAACCCTCATTACATTTGTTGCCTGGGAGTTGCTGGAAGGTGCGACCTTCCCAGACATAGAGTCGTTCGAACTGCTTGCCGTGAAGTTCACTACCCTGTGGTATTCAACTGATATGAACAAACAGTGGCAGTCGAATGCTGTGTTTCATACATATTACCTCCATATAAAGAGAGCCATCGAAGCTGAACCTTGCATGAATCTGAACACATTACATCAGTTCCGACCCCTGATGAAGTTCAGCGTAGATCGACACTTCATCTACATTGCAGTGTGAGAAGATGAACATAAAGAGCATCTCCAATCATATTATAAGCTTATAGAAGAAGACCTTGAGGAGATCACTAAGGCATGGTCCAATGACCTCCTTATCCCCGCCAAACCTGTAGATATATCTGACCTGGACATCCCAGAGGACACTCATAAAGAACATGATAGACCTGGACCCAACAAAACGAAGAAGACTGAAGAGTTCCAAGACTTAAGTAGTGCCTCAGAGAAGACTGCTTCTGACCAAGGGGGTGATGATGGAGTAGAAGCTGAACAGAAGCCAGGAGAAGTTACATCGCCTAGAGACGAGGTTGACCCCTTGAAGAAGAGGAAGGGTTCCCCCCTGAAACCTTCATCCCGAAAGAAATCGAAAGCCACCATGACCAAGATGCAGACTGTCCTCACCTCCGATGATTTTGACTTCATCATCGTAGCCCTGAACGATGCTTCACTGGAAATAGAAGAGAAACAAGAAGCCAAGCAGGAAGAAATGTATGATAGGATTGAATTCAAACTCCGAGGGGTACAGTAGGCCCTTCATTCCATCCGCGTAGTCTCCACTGTGCCTCTTCCATCGGGAGAACCAGAGTTGGGATATGAGCCAACCCAACTCCACCAACTAGTTGAGACAGTTGAAGCTTGCCTTCGATGAGCACAAGAGGAAACAGAACAAGACACCCAAGCTTTGACGCAAGTACAGGGAGTACTTGTAGAACAACGTCGAGCTTCAGAATAGGAAAATATTGCTCTCTAAGAAAAGTTCAACGAATAAAAAGAACAGATGCAGCAAGGAAAAGAATAGTTGCTCGTGGAGCAACTCGAAGTGAAAGAAGCGGTTAGCAGAGCACTTCGCTCTGTGACAATCATAGAAATAAAGGCAGAGGATCGAGTCATGAAGCAAGTAGAGCAGATCATAGAAGCTATCTAGCAGCTACAACAACGCATAGAAGACTTAGAGCTCCGCGCAGTGCCCAAGACTCCACAGGATGTAATGGATCAAAGAGAAGCAACTGCTTGAAGCACATTTGAGAGAATAAAATCCCTTGCTATGGAATGTAAGAAACTTACTGATCACAATGCCCAGACCTACGAGCAACTCACTGAGAATCCAGAACTAAAGGCACTAGAGTCGCAGCTTCAAGAGGCGAAGTATCAAGCCGAAACGATACAGGCGCCGCTGAAGCCCCTATTAGCTATGGAAAGAATGAAGTGATCCCAAGAGAAATGCACCACACAACAACAGATCCATACTATCCAGAGAAGAGTTATGGAAGTAACTCAGAGGATCCAACCTGTACAAGATAGGGCCTACCAATTTTTCATAGAGGTCGAAGGTCGAGGAGTAGAACTGGAGAAGGTTGTCACTACATCTGAACAACGCCTGGAGAGACCTATCAACAACACAATCATACAAGAGTTCACTGAACAGAAGGTTGTAGCACAACAACAAGTTGAAGCAGCTTGAGCCAAGCTTGAGGCTTTCGAAGCAGAAATACCCAGATCAGAGTGACTCGGGATGAGTCACATGTGAGTGTTGGGGGCATGTTCGCCCTTGACCAAGTTTTGGGAGACCCTTGGTTAAGTTTGACCTATTTTGGGACTTCGAAATCTTGTCGAAGGAGGAGCGCAAGATGAAGCAAAGATCACGGGATCTCGACCCCTTTTTGGTTCCTTTTTGGGATTTGGAATTATGTAACGGGTATGGGAATGTCGGCCCATGGGTTTACCCATGTTTAGGCCTATTTTGTAATATATAAATAGATTTCTAGGCTATGTAAGAGAAGAGGAAGAGATGCATATCTGTGTGATGTTGGGATAAGTGCTAAGTATGGATTGTAGATGCTTTGTGCATACTGTGTGAGACTTGTAGAGTTGCATGCAAGTAATTGTAATAAGTCTTGGTGTTGTACCCTAGCTCAAAGAAGGAGGATATGGCGGGGTGTGCGCATATATCCTGTCTTTTGTGGAGTAGGATTTTGATGCTACGTGTCTGTAAGAAGATTGATCGAAGATAATAAAGAAGAAGAGTTGGTGGACGTGGCCCCAGGGTGGGGGTGAACCACGTATATGCTCTATTGATATGCTTTGTGCAATGTCTTGATGTGTTTATGTCTTTACTTGCTAAGTGCTTTGGTGTAGATAGATAGATCTGTTTATGCTTTGTGCTAATGATGTATATGAATGTGAGATCTGACTTATGTGAATGTGCTTAGTGCTTGAATCTGCTAGATCTAATCTACCTCTCTATGATAAGTGCTTAGATACATCAGATCTGAATGAATGATGTGATGCTCTATTTCATCTGCAGAGTAGATAGCGGTTAAATATTGATGAACTGTTGGTGCTAAGTGCTATGTTAAGTATTACAATCATAGATCTGTGTCCCAGCTTAGGTTGCAGACACCTGAGTCCTGCAACCACCCTTGCCTCTACCTCGAGAGAGACTTCATATGCTTCGCAGGTGTTGTTGAAAGGGCCTGTAGTTAGGGTTTTGTTGGTGTGTTGTTGTAGCATTGCACCCTAGGTCTGTCGCTATGCCAACACTCTCAAATAAACCTTTGAAGCATGCCTTATATGCAATCCTTGTAGCACTTTGCCTCTACGAACTGACACCTTGACCCATGGAGGAATTTTCCCCGAGTGTCATTTTCCTGCACATGTCTCCTTGCTCTGAGCATTAGTGTGTTCCTTGCACCTGGAGCTAGTATGCTTTCTTTTGACATTCGTTCCTCCTCTTTAACGTAGCATTCTTTTATTCTTTTTCAAGATCTTTAAAAAATTGAAAAAGACAAAAAAATAAAAAAACTCAAAAAGAGGGGATGAGAAATATGTATTCTTTTTTGGCGGCACAATGAGTCGCCCTTCGACA
>JASDQU010338009.1:0-12546 GCA_032191745.1 Picea mariana
TTAATCCATCTTATTTTGTAGTTCATTTATGTCCTACGCATTTCTTCACCTTCAAAAAGAGTCCAAGTAGGATTTTCTGGAGGCTTATTTGGTGTAGAAGTTCCCTTTTTGGGCGGCATGTTGGCCAAGTATCACTTTTGAACCTTGATTTTGAGGTGGTTCTGCTAGACAATATTTCTTCTATTGTATCTCCCAATTTTTGTCCCTTCTGGGTATGAAACTTTCTCTTATGTATTTCTCTAATATTTCTTCTCTGCAATGCCACAGGTCTGATCAAAATTGGATGTGCCAAGTGAAATTTACGGTAGCTTCCCCACAACTTGCCGATTTTTGGCCTTTCCAGGAGATCTCACCTGTATAGTGTGCCCCGCCAAAAATAATTGATATAAAATACTGAAACTCTCACCCAAAATACTACAGATTGTCTAAGATCCAATGCAACCAGTCCCACACAATTTGGATACTCTAGGAAGAAGTTATGATTTTTTTACCTGGAACACCTTCTTGAGACTAGTCAATAGGACTAGTCAGATACCCTATCTTACACAGGGTGTATCTACAAATTTAAGATGATCCAGAAGCTAAAATTTTTACCACAGATACATTACCAATTTTTTTAAATGGCCTCCATAGTTCAGGGTCTGAAAAGTTATAGAAAATATTTTATAGAAAAAATTCCGCAATGACTCATTTCAGGATGATTCCAGAACCCTATCTTGTACATGCTCTATATCTTAAAGTATAAGGCCTCAAGAGATGAATTTTGAACCCAACGTACCTTGATCCATCATCTAAATATCCTCCAAGCCGTTCCTTCGTAAATGTTGTAGAAAAAAAGTTATAGTGAAAATTCCACGGTGTCTCAGATGTAGCAGCGAAACCCCAAGACCTTGAGCTCTGATACCATATGTTAAGAACCAAAAATCAATATAGCATATAAAAACCTCAAGAAAAGTACTCAACACCTTGAAAAAGAGATAATTTCAGATAATAAGCCTCTTCAAGGGGGAAACCTCCTTTTACCCCACTTAAATGTTCAAGTACAAGATGATTCAAAATGAAAATGTCTCCTTGGTATAAATAGGAGACTAGGAGGTATAATTACAAATAATGGCTTAAAGCTGACATTATTAAAATAACATTACTAATCTAAATTACAACTAATGGCCTAAATTTGACATAAATAAAATAGCATTACTAATCTAATATGCCCCAATTAAGGGGTAATGAGCCAATATTAGGGCTTAACAATTTGGGCTTATGTAACAGGTATGGGGATGTCGGTCCATGGGTTTAGCCATGTTTAGGCCATTTTTTTAATATATAAATAGATTTCTAGGCAATGTAAGGATATATAGATGGATAAAGGCATATGTGTGATCTTTTTCTAAGTGTAATTGATAGTTGTAAATGCTTTGTGCATGCTGTGTTGAGAACTTGCAGAGCTACGTGAAAGAGACTGTGTAAAGGCTTTGTGTTGTGACCTAGACTGGAGAAGGAGGATCTAGTGAAGAGTGCACCGATCTCTTGTCCTATGCGGAGTAGGATCTTTTCGCTTTGTGCATGTATAATATTGACAGAAGGCAATAAAAGAGAAGAAGAGTTGGTGAGCATAGCCCCAGGCTAGGGGTGAACCACATATATCTTGTGTTGTGGTTGCTTTGTGATTTATGGTTGTTCTCTTGTTTATGTGATTAAATGATTAGTGCACTGATGGATGTTAGATGAATCTAATGTGATAGCTTAGTGCTGAATAATGTGAATGAATGTTAGATCTAATCTATGTTGGTATGCTTAGTGCTTGAATCTAGTGGATCTGTGTGAATACTGCATTGATCTGTTGTTAGGGTTTAGCTGCGTTGTAAATAAAGGTTGAATACCAATGAAATATAACTGCTAAGTTCTCTGTTAAGGTTTTACAATCACAGATCAATGTCCTGGCTAAGGTTGCAGACATATGACTCTTGCAACCACCCCTGCCTCTACCTCGAGTGAGAATTCATTTGCTTCGCAGGTGTTGCCGAAAGGGCCGGTAGTTAAGGTTTTGTTGGTGCGTTGTTGAAGTATTGAACCCTGGGTCTACCTCTGTGTGCCAACAAATGGTTATGTTGTCGAGACTAAAACTGTGATTGTTGGGAACTGAATAAATGAAATCTATGTGTGTAGATTTGTTGCTTTAGTGCGCATTAGTCTACTTGACTTGTGAAGCTCTGTGGTAAGAAGAAAAATTAGATCTGAATAAAAGAGGTAAGATATTAAAGCTTTGTGCTTTGTTAAAGGTAAGAACAGTGAGAAGTTTTGATTGAAAAAGGTATGATAAGTGGAAATTTTTGTTTCAAAAGTATGAATATAGGTATGTTTGATAAATTTTGTCCTAGCTTGGAAGGTAGGGCACGGCTAGATGAAAGAAGGTTTGATATGAGTAGATCTGATCGAAATAATGAAAGATATGTTATTCCTATGCATAGAAAAAATATTTGGACTAACAAATGGATGCAAGATCCTAGAAAGAATTTTTTGCAGGTTGGCTACTATGATCCTAGTGCGCAGTACAGGAAAGGTTGGGGATAATTTAAAAGAAAGTGAGGATTAACCCTTTGTTACAGTTGCAGAAGACCGGGACATCTTGCTAAGGAATGCCCTGGTAGAAGACCTAGTTGTCTTTGTTGCAAAGGTATGGATCATGAAGTTTTGGATTGCCCTAGAATGATTGCTAAGATTGAAAGAATGAATATGAGACAAGAAAACCCTGAGAAAGGTCAAGAAACTGAGACCATTACGGAAACCCAGAAAAAATCAAAGAATGTCTTCCTACAAATGAAATAAACCCTAAATGATCATAGAAATATCAACTTATCAGAGATCTTCAAAGAAAAAGAATTCATAGCAACAAGAATAGGAGACTTCGACATTGACTGTGTTCTGGATGAGGAAACACAGGTGAATATCATGACATAAAGAACTTGGGAAATTTTAGGAAATCCTGTTATGAGTCCTTCATTGGGAGGAATAGGATTATTTAGAGGAAATCTTATAACTCTATGTGGAAGGCTCACCCAGATATCTATGAGTGCTCATGGAACTTCGACAGAGGAAGATTTTTAAGTTGTTAAATTTATTGAGAATAGCACCCCATGTGCTATATTACTAGGAAAAAATTGGATTGAAAAGGATCACGCCAGAAGAAAAGAAGAGGTAGGTTTCTCCCATGAAACCCGCTTCCTGAAAGAAATCAAGAGCCACCTTGACTAAAATGCAGACTATGCTCACTATATATGACTTCGACTTCATCATCACAGCTGTATCAGATGCCTTGGAGGACATCTTGTAGAAACACGAGGCCAAGTAGGAGGAGATGTACAACAGAATCGAGGTTAAACTCAGAGGGGTACAGCAGGCCCTTCACTATAGTCGTGAATTATCCACTGCGACCCTATCATCAGAAGCACCAAAATTGGGAGACAAGCCTACCCAACTCCATAGACTAGCTGATACGACCGAAACTTGCCTTCCTCATGCATAGGAAGAATCAAAACAGGCCACAAAGACTCTAAAGAAAGTACAAGAAGTAGTCATAGAGCAACGTCAAGTTGCGCAGTAGGAGAAGGATGTTATCTAAAAAAAAATTGACGAGGAAATGCAGATCCAAAAAGAGAAAGAGCAGTTGCTTGAAGAGAAGCTCGAAGTCAAATAAGTCGTCAGCAGAGCACTTCACTCTATGACAAGATTAGAGCAGAAAGCAAATAAACCAGTAGAGCATCAAGTAGCGCAGCTTGTGAAAGATATCCAGCATATTCAACAGAGAATCATAGATCTGGAGCTATGAACAGTTCCCAGCACTCCGCAGGATGTGCGGAATCAAAGATAAGCAATTTCTCGAAGCACAATCGAGAGAATCAAGGCTATTGCCATGGAATGTAAACAACTAAGTGATCGTAGTGCCCAAACTTATGAGAGACTCGCTGAGGATCCTAAATTGAATGCACTGGAGTCATAGCTTCAGGAGGCAAAGCAGCAAGAAGAAACAGTACAGGCATAGTTGAAGCCCCTCTCAGCAGTCGAGAGGATGAAGCCATCACAAGAACAGCGCACTGCTCAACAACATATCCACACCATTCAAAGAAAAGTCATGGAAGTAACTCAGAGGCTCCAACCAATACAAGACAAGGCTTTCCAACTGTTCGCAAAGATCGAAGGTCAAGGAGCGAAAATGGAGCAAGTCATCACTACAATCGAACAACGCTTAGAGGGGCATGTCAACTAAGTAGTTATCAAATAGTTCATTGAGTAGGAGGCCTTGGTGCAACAACAGGTCAAAGCAGCTCGAGCCAAGATTGAGGCTTTTAAAGCAGAGCTACCGAGACCAGAGTGACTCAGGACAATTCACAGGTGAGTGTTGGGGACATGTTGGCCCTTGACCAAGTTTTGAGGATCCTTGGTCATGTTTGACCTATTTTTGGGACTTCGCCAAGTGGTCAAAGGTGGAGCGCAAGTCGAAGCGAAGATATCCATATCTTGGCCCCTTTTTAGGGATTTTTTGGGATTTGGGCTTATGTAACGGGTATGGGGATGACATCCCATGGGTTTACCCATGTTTAGGCCCTTTTTTTAATATATAAATAGATGTCTAGGAGATGTAAGGAGATATATATGGATAAAGGCATCTGTGTGATGTTTTGTTAAGTGCAAGTGATAGTTGTAAATGCTTTGTGCATGCTGTGTTGAGAACTTGCAAAGCTAACTGCAAGAGACTGTAAGAGACTGTGTAAAGGCTTTGTGTTGTGACCTAGCCTAGGAAAGTAGGATCTAGCGAAGAGTGCGAATATCTCCTATCCTATGCGGAGTCGGATATGATCGCTCTGTGCATGTAGAAGATTGACAGAAGGCAATAAAAGAGAAGAAGAGTTGGTGGACGTAGCCCTAGGCTGGGGGTGAACCACGTATATCATGTGTTGTGGTTGCTTTGTGCTTTATGGTTGTTCTCTTATTTATGTGATTAAATTCTTAGTGCACTGATGGATGTTAGATGAATCTAATGTGATAGCTTAGTGTTGAATAATGTGAATGAATGCTAGATTTGATCTATGTTGGTATGCTTAGTGCTTGAATCTATTAGATCTATGTGAATACTGTGTTGATCTGTTGTTAGGGTTTATATGTGTTGTAAATAAATTTTGAATACTAATGAACTATAACTTCTAAGTTCTCTGTTAAGGTGTTACAATCACAGATCGGTGTCTCAGCTAAGGTTGCAGACATCTGAGTCCTGCAACCACCCGTGCCTCTACCTCAGGTGAGAATTCATCTTCTTCGCAGGTTTTCCAAAAAGGATTGGTAGTTAGGGTTTTTTTGGTGTGTTGTTCAAGCATTGAACCCTGGATCTACCCCTGTGTGCCAACAACAATTTTGGCAATTTACTATTTTTAGCAGTTTTAACTTCTCGGGCCATTTTGAGGGCCTAAATGAAGGTTTTTTGAGAATGAGCTTCTCAATTATAGCTAAAGGAATGATTGAGCCTCCAAAATGAATCTCCTCGATGATACCTTTCCAATAGGCTATCATACACCTAAAACTGAGATCATATGCAAAAGTTACGACCCCGGGAAGTTGATGTACTAACTTACCCAATTGGGACCCACATGAGTTTTGGCGCTTCATCTCCTAAGGTTAGGTTTTTGGATGTCTAGGGTTTTGGGAATTCTTGCTTATTGTAAAAATGCCTCCAAAGCCTCATTGTAATATTCTTCTTGTGAATGAGCCCATCCGCCACATCTCTTCTCAGAGATAAGCTGCCTCCATTCTAGCCAGCTTGTTTATGCTGCATTTTACAATTTCTTCTTATTTCCTTATTGAATAGAAAACCAGTTTTACTGTATCTCTATTATTTTGTGTTAAGAAACTATTAATAATCTGTATTCATTTTTTTATGCTCATAAAATATGGATCAGTGGTATTAGAGCGGTCTTCTCCTTGTCATCTTAATGCATGTCCCTAACGAGCTCAGAGTACAAAGAGTTGGGTCTCGAGCTTGTTTCTCTTGAGGACAAAAGCTCTCACACGCCCAAGAAACCTCTCATGGCAGGAGAAAAGAAAGATGACGGGATAGGATATCCATTCAAACTGTTGATTGAGGAAGACCTCATGCAAAAGAGGAACGAGATGATGGATAGTTTCGCAGAAATCCTTTAGCGGCTACCAACAGGCGACACATCTTCTTCGAGCGGAGGCACCACCCCCTTCAAGGTACAAATAAACTTCGATATTCCTTTATTTGAAGGTCAGATAGACACAGATGTTGTAGACAAGTGGTTGAATCTACTAGAAGGGTATTGTTTTGTCCATAACTTTTTTAATAGAGAAACGATTACTTTTGCGCTAGTCAAAGTCGTTCCCCATGTCAAAGATTGGTGGGAAACTTTCTATGAGCAAAAGGAAATAGAGGAACCCTCATTATTTACAGTCATAGACACTTGAAAATACTTCAGGTATTTTATTAAGGAACAATACTACCATGTCAAAAGCTATGACGACTTGTATACCAAATGGACCACACTAGGGCAAGAAAGAGACCAAGCAGTGCCAGATTTCACAAATATCTTCCATACCTTGCGCACCGAGCTGGGTATCAAAGATTCAGAGAGACATACGGTGCTCAAGTATCGCGGTGATATTCATAGATACATCTACACCAAAATGGAAATTTTGGACATCTCATCCTTGGGCGCGGCCTACTGATATGCCGTCAAAATCGAGCAGAAGATCAAACAAAATATGAGGCAATTTGGGTCTAGGAACCCCTCACAACAAAATCTAGGAAAGGGAGGCCTCAACCCATAGAACAAAGGACAAAGCAAAGATGGATAGTATCAGGACAACTAGTCCAAGCCGCAAGCAAAGAAGGACACCGGAAAGACAAAGAAAGATACCGGGAAGTGGTGCGACTTCCATAAGAGCCCTTGGCATAACACTATTGACTACCACTCAAAAAAATCATTGGTGGCCAAAGTGAAAACCTATGAATTAGATGCAAGTAATGACTCTAAGCCAAAACCAAAAATGAAATACAAATCATTGATGGGGAACCTCGTGCCACTATTGCTACCACCAAGCTTCAGCCTAGTGAACCAGACGAGGAAAAATATGGAGAGCACCTCTTCCATTCACAGATGTGGGTAAAAGGCACCCCGTTGCACTTCATCGTTGATAGCAGTATCCAGAAGAACCTCATCTAAGCAGATTTTTTCAAGCGGTTGGCCCTGTCAACAACGTCGCACCCACAAACCTACACCATTGGATGTCTCCAACAAGGAAGAAATCTTCGCGTCAGCCAATAGTGTTGACTATCGTACAGCATCAATCCCTTCAAAGACGAGGTATTGTGTGATGTTTCTCCTCTCAAAGTTTGTGATGTTCTTTTGGGACAACATTTTTTATGGAAACGTCATGTTGTATATGATTCTAGGCCTCACAATGTTATTATTACTTTGAACAGGAAATTGTACAGGATAATCTAAGCAGTCCCACCTGGTGTTATTTCCTTGATCTCTGCTAAGAAATGCAGGAAGGTCATCTCTCATATGGGGAAGTTTGTCTTCTTCATTATTTTCTCTCAGGATAAGCAAAAGATCACAGTCAAATCCAGGGTCTCTGCGGCCTACCTCTCCACATAAAATAAGAAAGTAGATAAGGTCATGGAAGAATACTCAGATATCTTCTCCTCACGTACCGGGTTACCTCTGCACTGCTAGGTCAAGCACCCATCGATCTAACCTCTGATGCACCATTTCCCAATGGGACAGTCTATCACTGCTCTCTATTAGAGAATGAGGAGATCAAGCGATAGATCCAAGAACTTCTCCACAAGGGGAACATCTGTCCCATCTCATCACCATGTGGGAGACCAATCATGCTAGTACAAAAGAAAGATAGAACCTAGTGACTCTACATTGATTACTGGGCTCTGAATAAAATCACAGTGAGAAACCGGTACTCAATTCCCTAAATCTACGACCTCCTTGATCAACTCACGAGCGAAAAATACTTCAGTAAGATTGATCTGAAGTCTGGCTACCACCAGGTTCTGATAGAATAGACAGATGTATGGAAGATCACCTTCAATTCAAAGGAAGGCATTTTTGAATGGTTGGTCATGCCATTTGGTTTGAAAAATTCTCCAACCACTTTCATGAGTATGATGAACGATATCCTACGACCATTCACCAAAAAAATTTTAGTGGTGTGTCTAGATGACATTCTCATTTACAACAAGACTTGGGTTGAACACTTGCAGCATATTCAATAGGTTCTCCACACCCTGCAGCAGCACAAGCTATACGCCAACATGGAAAAATGCTCCTTTGGCATGGACAGGGTCCATTACCTGGTCTACATCATTGATCAACATGGCGTACATGTGGACCCAACCAAGATCCAAGTCATCCGTGACTAGCCAACCCCAACCACACTCACTAAGATTCGGAGCTTCTTGGGCCTTGCCAATTTCTACCACAGGTTTGTGTTGGGATTCTCCCATATTGCATGAGCCCTCAGCCAAATAACCAGGGGTGATGGTAAGGAAAAATTTTCATGGGGCTCGTCCCAACAACAAGTGTTCAATGATCTGAAGCAGTGATTGTGCTCATCCCTAGTACTTTCACTACCAAACCTGCAACAACCCTTTGAGATTGAGATAGATGCTTTAGACTATGTTGTGGGCAATGTTCTCACTCAGTACGACCACCCCATGGCCTATCATAGTGAGACACTATAATATGTTGTTCGTAAGTACCCTAATTATGAAAAAGAAATGTACTCCATTGTGCAAGCCTACCGCCAGTGGAGACATTACATTCTTGGGAAGGAGATAGCCATCCACACTAATCATAAGCCACTACAGTTCATGCAAACACAAGGAAAATTGCAGAATGACCACCATCAAAAGTGGTGCACATACATGTAGCAATTCCACCTCAACATCAAGTATAAAACGTGAAGCACCAATTGCATCATCGATTGCCTCAGCAAACCACCAGTCATGTTACTCACCACGGTGCTATACTCTTACGGCCATGAGACCTCTGGATGGCCCCAACTCTATGAGACAAACCCAGACTTCACCGCCACCTACCAAATGTTGGGTGCAAATGCAGTTGTCGATAATTTACATCTTCAAGATGGGTTGTTGTGTCATCTAGACCATATCTATGTTCCATCAAGTGAGCGATCGAAGCTAATCTGGGAAGCCCACTACAGTCAGGTGGAAGGACACTTTGGTGTCGAAAAGACAGTGGTGATGCTACAGAAACATTTCTACTGGCCGAAAATTTGATAGGAGGTCAACAAGTATATCAGATCATGCACTGCCTGCTCTATTGCCAAACCGACCACTAAGAAACAGGGCATGTACACCCCTCTTCCTACTCCTAACAGGCCATGGGAATCCATCTCAATGGACTACATGTCGAGCCTCCCATCCACCAAGTGGGTAAATAACTATGTTTTTGTGGTTGTTGATCGCTTTTCTAAGATGGTGATTATGGTTGCCTACAAGAAGAGCATCACAGTAGATGCCACTGCCAAGATCTTCTTTGAATGAGTCTAGGTACATTTTTGTATCCCACAAACCATTGTTTCAGATTGGGATAGTTGATTTCTCATCACATTATGGTTGAGCCTCTAGTCACTGTTGGACACCAAGCTCACCAAATCTAGGTCCTTCCACCCCCATAAAAATGGCCAAATCGTGGTCGTAAATTGAATGATTGTGCATATCCTTTACAGGTATAATTCCAAGAACCCTTGCACATGGGATGAGAGCCTTCCCTATGTCCATCATAGCTACAATTGAGCCCTGCATAGCTCAACCGGCCATAGCCCCTTTCAGGTGGGGTTGGGATTCCAACCATTGGATCCCATAGATGTTGCACTTCCCCTTACGGTCACCTCAACCAACTCATCTCCTACTCCAAATGAAGCTGACAAAGCCACTCGGTTCATTGAGTGGATCTAGCACATCTTCCAATAGGTTCAGGAGATCCTACATAAGTCCAATGATAAGAACAAGCAACGCCATGATCAACATCGGGTGCCACATAAGTTTCAGGTGGGAAACAAAGTTTGGTTGCACTTGTAGAAAGAACGCCTTACAGGACCCCATCAAAAGCTTCACCCACTCTGTTATGGGCCATACACCATCACCAAGGTTGTGGGGGATAATGCTTTTGAGCTCAACATTCCTCCTTTCCTTGGCCTACACCCAGTGTTCAACATGGATCTCCTTCGCCTTTATTTCCCACCATTATTGGACGCCACAGAAGTAGCAAAGCAGCTAACACCAACAGAGCTCAAACCCAACTATGCATCAGGCATCCCATGATTAGATTGTGGACACACAAATTAATGGCACTTAACAACAAAGGATCCAACTTTATTGAGTCATCAAAGCAGGGAAGCTCCTGCACCAAGGCAAGTGGCTCACCTAGGGCCAAATTTAGCAGAATTTTCCTCATATGATGGGGGAACTCAATGAAATGGAGAACATTGCTTCATAAGGAGGGAGGATTGATCCAGCTAGATATCAGTGGCCACCCACCTTTTCCAACTGGCTCAAAATAGTTTTCTAGCAATTTTGGCAATTTACTATTTTTAGCAGTTTTAACTTCTGGGGCCATTTTGAGGGCCTAAATGAAGGTTTTTCGAGATCGAGATTCTCAATGATATTCGAAGGCATGATTGAGCCCCAAAAATTAATATCCTCAATGATACCTTTCCAATAGGCTATCATACTCCTAAAATGGATATCGTATGCAAACGTTACGACCCCAGGAAGTTGATGTACTAACTTACCCAAACGGAGCCCACATGAATTTTGGTACTTCATCTCCTAGGGTTAGGTTTTTGGATGTCTAGAGTTTTTGGCATTCCTCTTTATTGTAAAAAGGCCTTCAAAGCCTCATTGTAATATTCTTCTTACAAATGAGCGTAGCCGTCACATCTCTTCTCAGAGATAAGCCACCACTATTCCAGCCATCTTGTTTCCGCTACATTTTACAGTTTCATCTTATTTCCTTATTGAATAGAAAACCAGTTTTAATGTATCTATGTTATTTTGTGTTAATAAACTATTAATAATCTGTATTCATTTTGTTCTTCTCATAAAATCGAGATCATGGTAGGTGTCATATTAATGGCATTAGTGAATACTTCCAATGTGTAGAGGATTGATAATTTCCAGATCAGCGATTTTTCGATACATAAACAATTTATATCAATATAAATTTTAATGAAAATATCTTACTTATATTAAAGTATATTTTAATTTTACATTCTAAATCATGTTTTTATTTCAATTTTTATTACAAAATACACATTTTTATTTCACATTTTCTTGAATAAATATATTGAAAGCTCGAAAAGAAACCAAATGCTAGCATAACCAATTTAGTGTTGGACTGTCATTTCATTGTTTAATTTCATAAGAAACTATAAAACTTGATGACTTGTTTAACTATTTTCAACCATATTTCCAATTCAAACAAAATTTAAATTATAAGATAGAAACGATAATTTGATAACTACCTAGATCTCCCATCACTACAGAATCAACTCCACTGTATACAAAATCAGCTTTACTTCACATAGTACAAATCAAACAAAATGTAAATATAAGTTAGAAACTATAATTTGATAACTACCCAAATCTCCCATCACTACACAATCAGGTCCATTGTATACATAATCATCTCTACTTCACATAGTACAATGATGTTTATACAATTATGTTTATAAATAAAATGAAATAAAACATTTTTAATTTCAGCACAGTATTGCAAAACATAAATTAACCTTCTTTTTTTTGTAAATAAAGTAGGATCCTTATATTAATAATTGCTTATGTCTATACAATTCCACCTATTAGCCACTTATTCTTCCATAAAAGGGAAACCAGAACAAGTGGCTTTCAGCAAAATCTTATCTTTTCACCATCATAAAAATTGAAATTACAAAATCATAAAAATTGATTTTTTTTTTTTTTGTAAGTTAGAAAGATGTATTAAAGCCTTCCGGTATCAAAAAATTACATATGTCGAGGTAAACAGTTAGATAATGGTTGCATCACCTAGATGGGAAATCAATGTTGCCACTTGTTCAAACTGTTCACAATTGCAGAAAAAGGAGAAAAAATGTCCATGTGACATATTGTTGTTCTAAGACTAGAAACTAAGGTGCCTCGCAGGGCTAGAGCCAAGAGAAGTAATCTATCTAAAGACATCAAAAAACCAAGAAAACCTGTGAATTTTTTGTTCATATGGATATTGGGCCTGGCTTTTGTTCCCTCTGAGGATCATGCACAATGTCTGTGGATGAAGTACCTATGTCTGGGGTGGTGTGAAGGAGAGTGCATATGAGAGTCTCCAAGCACTCCTCACAATGCTCATGAAGTTCATCTCTTATCAACAGCTCCTTCATTCCATGCCAAAATTCGAAGACTGAGTTCTAGATATTTTCCAAAGAATTCAGCAGCTCTGTAAACCCATCGCATTGAGC
>JASDQU010338010.1:0-12546 GCA_032191745.1 Picea mariana
GATCTCATACTGAAAGGGTTCATGATTGATTGATTCACATGAATCGTCGTGACTGTGTTATGATAAAGGATTTATTATAACATTGTTATGTTCTTTTAGTGTTTCTTCTTTTGAATATAAGAAGTTCTTGTGTTCAAAGTTTTCTTTTGCAGGCTATTGGAAGCTTAATGCCTACAACAGCCCTTCACATTTCCTCACAGAAGTCTTCCTCCTACTCACCCTTATTACAACTTATTGTCTAAAGTTGAACCAAGACCTCATCTGCTTGTGCATGCCTGGCCTAGTTTCTGAGTTAGAACGATATTGTTTCGAGTTTACCTTCATTCATCACCTTTTATCAACAAATAGTGACATAAACTGATGGGCTTCAAGCTTACTCCTACTACAATCCAAGAGTGACTTCTGATGCCAACATTTCGGGTGTCGTTGCTAGGGACGAAGTTGAAAATTTTCCTTGGGATTGAATGACATCGAGCCTCTGATTTTGAAGGTGCATCAGGCATCAGATCCCTACGAGATTGCTACTATGCACCTGGTGACTCATTGTGACAACTCCATTGTGGTGAACCTGTTGTTTTAGTTGTGGCTTCTAGAAGTAGACACACGCAGTCCCATCCACAGTTGCCTCTAGATACACCCAGAGATGATCCGGAGGCGATTATCAAAAAAGGAAAGGCCTCTGAAGGAGAAGCTTCCACTGCTGAACCAGGTAATTTGCCATCTCCTTCTGTAGAAATTCCATTTTCTTCTTCTCAGCTTCCTAGCAAACCTTTTTCTTAAGTTTCCCATTTCCTGGATTTTGGAAGTGTTCCTACTGAGTTTTCCCCTCCTGGTCTAGGATCGGAGGGAGAAATCTTTGTCACTCCCCTCTCCCCTGAAGTTGTACCTTGGCATAGACCCTGGACCATAGAATATTTCCCCACCCCTAGATTTACCACTCCTCCTCTTATTACTGTTGCTGCTACTGCACAGAGAGAATCATTTGCTAACTCAAGCCCCTTAGCCTTCTCTCTGAATCCCCCATTGTTCCCCATTCCACCTGGAAGCTCATTTCTAGTATCCCCTATTCAAGCTTCTTCTCCTCTGAGTTCTCCTCCACCTAATATTCCTATGGAAGGAGAAAATCCCCCCATGACCAGAATGGAAGCTATAATAGCTACTAGGTATACTCCCATTTTGTTACCTCAGCCTCTCAATGCCCTTCCAGCAGATGGCTACCTTAAGCAGTTGCCCAAGTTTACAAGCGAAGGGGACATAGCTGTAGAAGAACACCTTGAAGCCTTTTACACTTTTACAGATGATCATGTTATCATGCATGCAGACATATGGATGAGGATTTTCATCCATAACCTTGAAGGTGAGGCTAGAAAGTGGTTTAGGGCCCTGCCTCCTGGATCCATCGATGGGATTGAGGCTTTGGATAATGCCTTTTTGAGACGGTGGGGAGACAAAAAAGACTTCATGTATTACATGATAGAGTTTGGGTCTTTGAAGAGAAATGAAGGAGAATCTGTCTCTGACTTCTCCAAGAGATTCAATAAAATGTACAATAAGATCCCCGATGAGATAAAGCCCTTAGAAGCCTCTATTAAGATCACTTATGCTAGCACTTTTGATCCCGATTTCTGCCTTCTGTTGAGGGAAAGGAGAGCAACTACTCTGGCTCACATGTAGGATGCAGCCATGGAAGTAGAATCTAACATATTGGTTGTTGACCGACTCAGGAATAAGGCTGATAGAGACATATCCAGGAAGAGACCTAAAGCCTCCACATCCAATTCCTCTCCCCTTCCCCTTCAGACAAACAAGGTAACTAAAGTGCTAAAATCTCTTTCGGCTAGAATGGAAAGGTGGGAGTTAGAAGGGAAGCCCATGTACAAAAATCCCCAAAATATTGATAACAGAGACTTCAGGAGGCCTAGCAACAATGTGCCACAGGCTTTGTCAATGGAACAAAGGAGCAAAGATAGAGATGATCAGAGGATTCAAACCCCTCTCCAAAATAACCTAATTTCTCATGAGGAAGGAGAGGAGATAGATGAGCTCGACCCTAAAATTCACTGTATTGAAGACACTTCCCCTTTTCCCCATTTGACTCAATATACATATGAAGAATCCCTTATAAACATTCAAGTCAATGAGTTGGGTAAAGGGGAAAAGGCCAACAACACTCCTAACAGATATCATCTCAGGTCAAAGAAGAAAGAAGGGAATTTTGATAGCCATGATCAGCCCCTCATAGCGGAAAGACCTGCTAAACCTGCAACCATCACTGCTACAGAAAACAAAACTCAGAATACTTTGCCAATAGCCAAAGAACCTATCTCTGAGGTAAGGGAATCTCCTAAGCCTCTTTTCTCCTTTAGTTTTGAGTATGAAATTCAAAAGATTAGAATTCCCGTACCCTTCTCAGAACTAGTTAAAAATTAAGATTTCAAAAGGTCCCTCTCCAAACTGCTACAATCTGAGTCCCCCCAGCCTTCCATAGACTCAGTAAATCTTCAATATGAAAAGCCAGCAGTCATCCTAGGTCCCATGGTAGAAGACAGAGATCATTCATCCCCTCCCTTCTACACATCCCTGAACATACATGATAAAGTGTTGCATAATTGCCTCATGGATTCAGGATCTTCCCACAACCTTATGCCCAAAATAGTCATGGAAGAATTGGGACTGGAAGTGACAAAGGCTTATCACAATTTGTACTCTTTTGATTCAAGGAGGGTGAAATGACTTGTATTCATAAAATACTTGGTGGTCTCTTTATTTCAGCTACCAATGAAGTGTGTGGTCATGGACATTGTGGTAGCTGATGTTCCCCCCAAGTTCAGCATGTTGTTATCAAGATCTTGGATTAAAAAACTTGGAGGAACATTACAGATGGATCTCACATATGCCACCATTCCAGTATTTGGAGGGGAACACAAGAGGTTGTATAGAGAAGCTCAGTTGGCCTACAGTGTTAGTGATGAAGCAGACCCCACCAATCATCCTATCTTTGCACTTGACATTGACTTGGGGTCTAGTTTATTGCAGCTCACTAATACTCCTGAATCCCCTTTTCAAATCAGAAAGAAACCCATATTTAATCACGAGATACCTCCTCCAACCACCTCTTTTTGGAAGATGTTATTTGATGGAGCTTCTTCTAGCGAAGGCGCTGGCGTTGGAGTGGTTTTTGTGTCACCTTGTCAGGAAACCATATCCCTATCATACAAGCTAGAATTTGAAGCTACCAATAATGTGGCAGAATATGAAGCTCTTGTTCTGGGTTTAAGGGATGCAATAGAAATGGGAATTGAGGAGGTAGCAGTGTTCAGAGATGCTGAGTTGATAATCCAGCAAGTCAAAAATGATTATCGGGCTAAGCATCCTCGACTCAAGGGTTACAAAAATGAGGTGTGGGACCTGATTGATGATTTCTTCTCAGCTTTCAAAATTTCTTTTATTGCAAGAGAGAAAAATACTTTGGCCGATTCCTTAGTTGTCTCAGCTAGTCTATTCAGGATCCCTCTGCCGCCTAAGATCAAATATGATGTTGAGATAAGATATAGGCCATCTATTCCGGACAATATAAAGCATTGGAAGGTATTCGATGACGATCCTGAAATCAAAAAAAATCTTCAGTCTATCGATGAATTTTCTACATTGCACATTGATCAAGATCCTGATCCCGAAAGTCACCCTCACACTGAGATATTTTTAAATAAAATTTCTAATCACCATATTATTCATTTGCCTAGCAATCACATTCCAAAGAGACTAGTCCCTTTAGAAATATTGTTTGATGGAAATGATGTGGCAGTAAAGGGTAGGGTTTCAAATGGAGATGTTGATACAACGGAGTGCAACATCGGCACACAGGGGGAGCCTAAGTTTGTCAAGTTGTCAAGCAGTTTGACCAAAGAGCAGAGGGCTGAATATACCGAGTTGTTAAGATAATTTGTTGATGTGTTTGCATGGACTTATGAAGACCTCAAGACATATGACACAGCTGTCATTGAACACAACATCCCACTGAAGGGAGAGGCTAAGCCATTTAGGAAGAAGCTAAGATAGATAAATCCCATGTTATTGCCTGTCATGGAGAGAGAAGTGAAGAAGTTGTTAGATGCCCAAATCACTGTCCCCTTGAGATATTCTAAGTGGGTGGCCAATTTGGTTCCGATGAGGAAGAAAAGTGGAGAAATCAAGCTCTGTGTTGATTTCAAGAACCTGAACAGGAGCTCAAAGAAAGACAACTATCCCTTGCTCAACATGGAACACATATTGCAGAGGGTAACTGGTGCATCTAGGATATCCATGATTGATGGTTTTTCTAGCTATAATCAGATATCAGTCATGCCTGAGGACAGAGAAAAAACAACCTTCACCACTCCTTGGGGCACATTCATGTATGCCAAAATGCCTTTTGGATTAATGAATGCAGGAGAAACGTTCTAGCGAGCCATGGACATAGCCTTCATCGGGGAGAAAGATCAATTTGTGGTGATCTATCTAGATGACATCACAGTCTTCTCCAAGTCTGATAAGGAGCACCGCTATCACTTGAGGAAAGTTTTCTTGAAATGCCAAAGGTTTGGCCTTTCCTTCAATCCCAAGAAATATTTGCTTTCTATGAAGGAGGGGAAGTTGTTAGGCCATATAGTATCAGCAGAGGGAGTGAGAATTGATCCTAGTAGGGTAGAGGCAATTCAGACCCTGTCACTTCCCAGGTCTAGAAAGGAAGTTCAGGATTTTTTATGGAAGATTAACTTTTTGAGGAGGTTCGTCTCAAATTTGTTGAGTTGGTGAAACACATCATAGCCATGCTCAGAAAGGGAAACGAAGTAAAATGGACTGTTGAACACAGGGAATATTTTGTCCAAATAAAAAGGGCATTGACTGAGGCACCTGTGCTGATCAGTCCTGATTATTCCAAGGATTTCCTAATTTTTTCGTTTGCTTCTTTTGATACAGTAGCAGCGGTCTTATTGCATAAAAATGAGGAAGGGAAAGAGAAACCCATTTCCTTCTTCAGTAAGGCATTAAGAGATGTAGAAATTAGGTATGAGATCATGGAGAAGCAGGCCTATGCCTTGGTGAAAGCTCTCAAAGCTTTCAAAGTATATGTCTTGCACTCAAGAGTGACTGCATAAGTTCCTTCAGTCTCTATGAAAGACATCCTTATATAGCCTGACATAGATGGGAGAAGAGGTAAATGGATTGCCAAGATCCTTGAGTTTGACCTGGAGATAAAGCTCACCAATTTGGTTAAAAGGCAGGGTTTAGCCAAGCTGCTGGCTGAATCCAATTGCAATGCCTTGGGGGTTAGCTTCATCAATGCTTGCTCAGAAAATCAGCAAGCTGAGTCATCCAACAAAATCTCTCAGGGTGACTTATCACAAGCAGAATGCACCTGGTACAAAGACATTTTGTACTTTCTGCAAGAGTTGAAGGCTCCTAATGGAATGGGAAAAAGCAAGGCAAGAGATTTAAATCTCAAGGTGGTCATATATTGCCTTATTGACCAAGTCTTCTACTGGAGAGACCCTCTAGGGGTGTTTCTGAGGTGTCTGAACCCACAGGAAGCCCAAAAAGTTATGTTTGATTTCCATAGTGGCCTTTGTGGAGGGCATCATTTCTGGAAGACCATAGCTCACAAAATTCTTAGGGTTGGGTACTACTGACCCACCTTATTCACTAATGTCTGCAAAGAAGTCAGATCTTGCATCAAATGCCAAAGGTTCTCAGGAAAGGAGCAACTCAAATCTCTGCCACTAAAGCCTGTAGTAGCTTCAACACCCTTTCAATAGTGGGGGTTGGACTTCATTGGAGAAATTCATCCTCCTTCAAGTGGCCAGCACAGATGGATCCTGACTACAATTGACTATTCCACCAAGTGGATAGAAGCTGCCCCCACCAGGAGTGCTTCACACAAGGTAATTATCAGCTTCCTGGAGGATATCATAGCCAGATTTGGCTACCCCAGTAGAATTGTCACTGATAATGTTGCTTCTTTCAAGTCTAAGCCTCTGGTTAAGTTCTGTAAGCAGTTTGAGATTTCACTAATTCACTCCACTCCCTATTATCCTCAAGGAAATGGACTGGAATAATCTTCCAATAAAAGTCTAATCAAACTCATTAAAAGATTATCGGAAGACAATAAGAGGGCCTGGGATTCAAAGCTCAAATTCGCTATATGGGTCGATCGGGTGACAAAAAAGAAGTCCCTTGGCACCACACCTTTTCAACTTGTTTATGGGATGGAAGTTGTGTTTCCCACTCAGCTCGCTTTACCTGTAGTGAAATTATTTCAAGATCATGAAGGAGAGATAGACCATATGGTCAGAAGAGTTCATCAAGTGGTGGAAGTGCAACAGGTCAGGGAGCAGGTAATGGACATAGCTCATAGTCATCAGCAGAAGATCAAGCAGGCCTTTGACAAGAAGGTCAGGAAGGAGGAATTCGAGTTGGGAGATTTGGTGCTTAAGTGGGATGCACCCAAGTAGGATAGGGGCAAACACAACAAGTTTGATGCCCTCTAGATTGGGCCCTTCAAAATCTCTGAAGTATTCTTAAATAACACATATAGGTTGCAGGATTTGGAGGGTGAAGAAGTTTTTAACGGCCTAGTAAATGGGCATTTCCTGAAGAAATGTTTTGTTTGAGCCTTAGATGGCTCCTTTGTTTTGTAAATATTGTTTTTATGTTTATTTTCGGCTTAATAAATGACTCCATAGCCCAATAGAAGGCAATTGGAACTACTAAAGGAGTTCTTAGAGCATCGCAGGGATGACTCTATCCCCCATGGAGCCTAATGTTAGCACCAATTCTTGCAGGGGGGTGTTTTTCTCCGATTCCAGGCCCTTGGTGTAAACGCATAGAAATGGGGTTTAAAAACCCATCAAATGCATTTTATTCAAAGGCCGTAGTTATGAGCGCCAAGTGCAGCACACAAAAGGAGTCCATTTCAGGTTAAAATCAAGCGAGTGGGCATTTTGTTTTCAATGGCGGGGATCCATAGATGGAATAGATCGACGGTCATTAGGTAAGCTTGAGTCGTGGAGTTGCACGAGGTTTAGCGCATGGGCTCATTTATTGTGGCCAAAGTCGCAAAATGATCATTCACGATTTCGCCTACATGGCGCCTGATCAGGCTCGATCGACATTTCAGCTACCGAGACTTCAAATTATAGAGGGTCTCTCCTCCACTGCATTGGGAATCACCAAAACCTGAAACACGAAATGTAAAATCCCCCCAGGAGTCGTTTCGGCATTTCGGCTACCGGAACTTTGAAAGACAAGGGGTCAATCCTCCACTGCATCGAGAATCGCTAAAACCCAAAACATGAAATGTAAAAGCCACCCCCCCAGGAGTCGTTTCGGCATTCCGGCTATCGGGACTTTGAAATACAAGGGGTCGCTCCTCCACTGCATCGGGAATCGGTGAAACCCGAAACATGAAATGTAAAAGTCCCCCCAGGAGCCATTTCGGCATTTTGGCTACCGGGACTTTGAAAGACAAGGGGTTGCTCCTCCACTGCATTGGGAATAGGCGAAACCCGAAACGCAAAATGTAAAATCCCCCCAGGAGCCATTTCGGTATTTCGGCTACCGGGACTTTGAAATACAAGGGGTCACTCCTCCACTGCATCAGGAATCACTGAAACCCGAAACACGAAATGTAAAAGCCCCCCAGGAGCCGTTTCAGCATTCTGGCTACCAGAACTTTGAAAGAAAAGGGGTCACTCCTCCACTGCATCGAGAATCGCCGAAACTTGAAACACAAAATGTAAAATCCTCCTTGAAGATAGTTGCATGGCCCTGTTGTTGCATTGAGAGTGAAACCTGAAGAAATGAAGGCTGGCCTCCAAGCTTTGGAAAATAGACACATGGTCACTCTCTATGTATTTAGTCTCGGCCACCTGCCATGGAGGAAGCAGTTAATGAATATTGAGCAGGTGGTTGAGACCTCAGCTCAATCCATAAATGGAAGGCATGGGAAGGGTCAGAAGCAGTCAGTTCGTGGTACTCTGATGGATAGTTTTCCTGCAGAAGCCATGTCATCTGAAGAAGTGTTAGACAAGAAGTTGTGTGAACAGTACTTGATGATAATCATGTCATTGATTGGAATGTGATTCAGGTGGAGCCAGAAGGAAATTTCAAGTGGGGTCCCTGAATCAAGTTTGTAATCTGATTCTCCTACTTCTTTGATAGGGTATTGATAAATATCTCCAAGCGTAACTTTCTAGGGAAACTTATTTTATGTAAAGAAAGAGAGAATGTATCTTTGACCTGTCATGTGATTGGAAGAACCATTGTCTATGAGCCAAGTGTCCTCACCAGGTGACATTGATCATGAGAACGCAGAGATTAAGACATAGTCTTCAATCTGTTCTTTTATCATCTTTTGTGGGTGGCTCTTCATCTTCAACTGCATGGGCATGGTGCCTCTTGTTTCTCTTCTTGTATTATTCTTGTCTAGCTAGAAAATTTATAGCAATATGTCCCATATTGTCACAATGGTAACATTGGTAGGATGAGAAACCTTTTTCTCTTCTTTGACCTTTCTGAAACTTCTAGAATCTCCTTGGAGGGTGAGATTCTTTATGTATGAATTTGTTTTGGGGGTGAGAATCCTTATGAGTTTATTTCTGGAATTAAGACCTCTTTATTCCTCCTTTATTATGAGTAGCTAGGGCTTGATATTCATCTCTTGATAGCCATGCTTCTCAGTTAGCTACTCTTGCTTCTTCTTGAACACGTTCTTCCCAAAGACTGTCAAAGTGTAGTTTCTCGTTTCTGGCACAAATAGTTTGGATGAATGCATCCCAAGGTCTTGTGAGACCATTAAGGGATGTCATTATAAGTTCATATTCATCTATAGTATCTTCAATTGCTTCTAGTTTTTCTTTGAATTTTGATATTCTGGAGAAATATTCCTGAATTGTTTCTCCTTTCTGCATCCTTGTACTTTTGAGTTGAGTTCTTAGATTCATCTTTCGATTGATGTTCCTTCCTTCATATAATCTAGTTAGGGCATCAAAACTTTATTTTGGAGTCTTATTTGAATCCACTTGAGGAATCAAATGATCTTTAATAGAATTTGCAATGATTCTTTTGTCCCTAATTGTGTCCTTTCGGTGTTTTACTTTAGCTGCAACATCGACAGGTTCTGGTACGTATTCTTTAATAAATCTTGCTAGATCATTCTCTTCAAGAATGAGTGCAATCCTATACTTATAGGAACAGAATTTTTACACACATTCTAGCTTGTCAACAAGCTTAGTGCTTGCAGACATCTTTACCTGGAGCTAGGAAAATGACCAAAAAATGAAAATGCTAAAAATTTAATTTTGAACTTACTAGGAGGTGTGCTTGGCTGAGGCAAGTAGCCTGGTGCAATTAGATTTTAGAAAATCCAAATTTTTCCCCTTCAAACTTAACCAGTGGATTTATGGGCTGGTACTTCTGGTACTGGTGAAAACTAGCATTTCACTTTTCGGGAGTTCTATCCACTGAAAAGGTGCGCTGAAGGTGCCAATGAGTTCCCTAGGCTAGGGCGCACTTTTCTAGATGATTTTTGGGCTAAAATTCCTCTTCAATAAAAAGCCCTAATTTTCTTGTACAACAACAGTGAAGCTTTTCTTTATCCAATGAAAGATGCTCTCTTCAGCTTAGCTCTGATACCATGTTAAGGTTTAATCTATTATTAGGTTTCTTTTCAATTTACTAGATAACCATAACATAGATAGGATCACTGAGAGAAACACAATCACAAGATACACAACAGTTTTCCTGGGAAACCCTCATGGGGACGAAAACCCAGCAAAAACTTCCTTAATATAGATAGCCAATACAATGCCAAAACATTAAACCACACACTAGAGAATATCCTCTACTAAGCAATGTGCCTCTCTCTCTTCCTTCTTCTCCAACTGCAGCTACCAAACTTGTGCTCTGGATGATCGAATGAGTGAGTGAAAAAATGAGGCGTTGGCTTCCTTTATTTATACAAATTGGCAGGTGTTGAAAAGGTGTCTCTTCGTTAGGAAGGGCCGACTTGTCTTCTGAGTGGTTAAAACTACTTCAAATTGTCTAGGGGTCGACTTCTCAATTTTCATAATATGTTTAGGGTTTGACCAACCCACAAAAGGGGATTTGGTCAATTACAATTCCCGACATGATCAATCCACAAAAGGAGATTGATCTAGTGAATAATAAATCAATAATAAATAGAATACTATTTGCAGTTACAATATTTCAATAATATTATCTAATATAATTTGAATATAAATAATTGGCATATAAGTCAAATATATCCAAATTGCAAAACATAATTTAACCCTATATAATATAATTTGTGTTGATACTGAGAGGGGGGTGAATCAGTATCAAGTACAATTTAAAACCTTTTTCAACTTATAATTAAACCATTCAACTATATCCAATGAGAAATGAACAATAGTATAATATTTACACCAATACACCATAATACACCATGCACAACATATGAGAAATAATCAGTAGTTATTGTTCAAGGGGGAAGTAATGACTTTCAAAGGTAGCTACAGCTTCCAAATGTAAAGGGAGGGATAAACCTCCAAGAGGAATATATAGTACTCCAATATCAAGAGAGGATTTAAGTCTCCATCCTTTCCCCTTCCTTCCACCCAAAAACAAGTTATAGAGAGAATGGTAGACTTTGTTCAATTCTGGTTTATTCAGGAGACCGAACTTGTACAGAATGCCCCGTGCTCAATATTTAACATCCGATTCTGAAACTTTCACACAAGAAACTAAATTATGTAATATTTCCAATGCAATTTTTCCCACTTCATTTGAATTCTCTATGAAGAAGTTATGATTGTTTTACCCGGAACACCTGTTTATTGACTAGCTTCAGGGCTGGTCAAAAACCCTATCTTCCACAGAGTGTATCTCCATAATTATAGAAAATCAAGAGATGAAACGTTTACCACATGTACCTTGATATGTCTTCTCAATACCATAGCAATTTCACCATCTAAATCGTTCTAGAAACAAAGTTATAGTGAAAATGGTAAGATGACCTGAAAATAACATACCTTAGAACACATCACCAAAAGACTTCATCCTCCCTTGAAATCCGGCCTTCTTTGCTTCTTATTTCCTCTGAAATTTGACTTGTGTATCAAAAGAATGTATAATGATATTTATTTATACCATTTATGTCACTTCCTTTTAACATTAGGGCCGACCTGACACTTTCTTATTTTGTAATTATGTTCTTTAATTATCTTTAGGGCCTACATGTTCTTCCTTCTTCAATTCACTTTGTCATCTTCAAAAATTCATTTATCCTCAACCATGAGAATCCACGTGACGTGCCACATACCACCAGAAACAACATGAAGTATACTATCCATCCATGGGTGTTTTATCTACTTGTACATTTTCCTTCATTTCCAAATACCTTCATCAATCTTGCAATCCAAAAACCATGACTAGGGTTGACATCAATGACAACAACTAATATTCCAACAATCTCCCCCTTTGTCATTGATAGCAACACTCATGCTCCCCCTATCATCATGATCCCAATTTCTCTCCCCCTTTGACATCAATGGCAAAGAGTAGGGCTTCTCCCCCTAAGTTCAGTGGCAAAAGGTAACTTTCTTCTTTGGGGCTGCTCCCCCTGAACATGTGGCACTCAATAATACTTCATCCTTATTTTTGGTATTTGGGACTTTTTCTTCCTTGGAATCCTTTTGTGTGGCTTTTTTATTCTCTCTCTTCTTCATGTCTAGGATGTATATGTTGTTCGTTCTTCTTGTTGTAGTTGAAACCAATCTTCCTGAGTTATTTTCTCTGATTTTACATTTTCGGGAGTCAAACGTAAGAGTGTATCCTTGATCACACATTTCAACCAATAGGACTTTTCCTGCTTTTACATTTTCACTTCCAAGCTTTACAATTCCTTTTCCAAGTATTTTAGTAGATGAGTCATCTCCAAATGTAACATTTCCACCCTTTTTCTTCAAGCTAACAAATTTGCTTTGATCTCCGGTCATATGATATGAGCACCCACTGTCTATGAACCATTCATCTTCTTCTTTGCATTCTTTAGTGACCAATGTTATTTGACAGTTTTCATTTTGTGGAATTTCTTTCTTTTTCCATGTTGTAGTTGGTATACAGACATTTGGCATATTATTGTCTTCCTTCATCTCTCTGCAATCTTGTGCTTTATGACCAAGATCATTGCACTTGTAGCATACAATATTTTGATCCATTAATGGGTCAAATGGATTATAATTTATGTTGATAAGTCTACGAACATTTCCATATCTACTATTTTCACCATTCATGTAGCTTGCATAGTTATTCCTTTCATTGATTCTACAATTGATTGCCTTGTGTCCAAAATTTCCACAAGTATAACAATGTCCAAGAAATAAATTTTGATACCTGGGAGTAAGTGATCTTCTTTGTGGTGTGGTTCATCTAGGTTCACGATCTATTCTTCTGTAGTTTCCTTCATAATGATTTCTTTCATACCTGATGGGGGAGGATATTCTTGAT